>JASTWR010002356.1:0-21289 GCA_030770355.1 Harpagoxenus sublaevis
GTCTCGGAGAACATCAGAAACAAGCTGCGGTGTACCCAAGCGCGCGAAAACACTAGAGACAAGCTGTTCCGATTGTCAGTCAGAGAAACCGGTGTAACCCGGAAATAATAATATCCGATGTTCGCAGACTCGAGACGGAAGGCTGCGGGACAAGATGAGGACCCACTCAGATCTCTCTTTAATTCACACTTTAGTTCGCTCTTTAATTCACTTCTTAATTCGCTTTTAATCTGCTCTTTAAACCACGCACTTCATTCGTGAGAGCAGCACACTGCTGCTTCCAACTCAGCAATACGCTGACTGTTGCGGTCGACACTTTTAGCTAGGCTATTTAACTGGTTGAGTTTGTCGTCTAAAGCGGAGAATCGCGCATCAGATCGCGCTTCGAACAACTTTGTCTGCTCGACAAGTTGACGTAAAAAGCGCATTTGTTGTGTCATCACTCCTCAATTGTGGCATGATTGATGAGATGACTACAGCGAAGAGTAGAACCAAAATGCAGAGCGGCAGTTCTGAGGGTAACAGTTGTGGCGTGTATCAAAGCCCAGAGATGTCGCCACGTGCGCAAATCGGATGGTAATTCATGCACAATCCCAAGATCAGGCAAAAGTGAGGTTAGAATGAGAAGTGAACTTGTACTCCAAGATATCCAGCACAGCAGTTGCAAGGAAAGAAAGATGAAATATCTGTCTTAACAAGCAACTAAACACTTGCTTAAATCTGTAACAAAAACGGCCCGAAGGCAGTTACGGCAGAGATGGAGTTCGCCGAAAGCCAGAGCAAGGAAACGCAGCAACATGCGGTACTCACCGAGAGAGAGAGAGAGAGAGAGAGAGAGAGAGAGAGAGAGAGAGAGAGAGAGAAGAGAATGAATGTATCATTTCCTCCTTCTCGATCTGACTCAGCTGATGCGATCAAGAAAGCAATAGCACGCTCGCTGGGCTAGCGCCCTCGATCGTATCAGCTGAGCGAGAGCGAGAAGGAGGGAAAAATATTCACATTCTCGCTCGCTCGCTCGGCGGCCACGGCGCGCCGCAGCTGCAGTGTTGTGTTGCCAAAGACCGGAGTAATTGTCACGTCAGTCATCAGTAGCCTGCGGTAGCATCAGGCAGCATGTCTTCTTTGGAGGAGGTGGAGTTCTCTCGTGCCGTCAACCTGACATATTGGGGTTATGTTGGGCGGTGGATTGTGGAGAAGTTGCTCAATGGCTTTTGTGCCTCATTGCACATCACTGCCACTAATGTTGAAAACGTGTGGTGTGTGTGAGTATATTTCATAAAATACCAGAGGCGTTTATCGTGAGCTGCTTATTTGTGTCAGAGGCGTTTATCGTGAGCTGACTACTGCCAGAGGCGTTAATCGTGAGCTGGCTATATACATTAATTAGTACCAGAGGCGTTAATCGTGTGCTGGCTATATAATAATATGCCAGAGGCGTTAATCGTGGGCTGGCTAAATTAATTACTACCAGAGGCGTTATCGTGGGCTGGGTACATTTTACAATATGCCACAGGCGCCGTGGGTTGGCTGCATTAATTAGTACCAGAGGCGTTAATCGTGTGCTGGCTACTTATGAAATACCACAGGCATTCATTGGGGGCTGGCACATTTTAATTAAATGCCACCCTTACAATTGTAGCCTTAGGAGGCACAATCCTTGTAATGAAAAATATTCCAAGGAAATAAAGTGCATGATACAATATTTTATGAATATTGCACAGTAGTAGTAAATTTCTACTTTTTGCAATGTGATAAAAACACATAATGTACTAAAATACGGGTAAAATACTGTAAAATGTCTATATAAAGCACGTCTCATTAAAATTTAAAAGCATCTGTTTACTAATTGTAATAAAGATCAGAAGCGTCTATTCTGACGGTACTGATTATTACGAAATCAATTTTTGTCAATTAAAATCAGAGAAACGGAAGAAATATATTTGCGTTCTTACGTAAATGGGCGTTGGGTTCATTCTATGTTCTCAATATTGAAAATGATATAATTTGGATTTTTTAATATTGTTTTTGTATACTTGAGAAAAAAATGTACTGTAAATATATTTGTCATTTTATGTTATAAATATATAAACAGTATATATATACATATATATATATATATATATATATATATAAATTATATATATAAAATAAAAGTTAGTGTATTTCTTATTTTCGGTCAATTAAAAGTTGAACAATAACACCGAGAGCATATGTACATAGACATAATGCGCATTTACATATGCGTACGTTCATACACATAATGTGTATACTCTCACACATATAGTTATCATACGCGCTGTAATTTTGCGTGTACGCACATATGTGTATATGTATATTATAATACACATGATATATATGCCTTACACTTCTGACATTGCATATATAATTCCAGTATATGATATATATACATATACTAGAAGAATTACCAATGCAATGTTACGGAATAATACAAACGAGCCTCGGTAGTATGTGGTGCTCTCAGCACACGCGTACACGGTACGCGCTTGTATGCACGGGAGCTATCTGTTGTGTTTGTGAATATGACATAAAGATAAATCAATAATATGGAAAGCGCGAACTAAAAATGTCGATAATACCGACATTAGAAACGCTGTGTTATCGATATTTTTAGTTCCGCTAGGCGGCGCAGTATTCCGGTCGGAGTTCGGCGTTTGCTTTAGGATCCCCTTAAAACCTAAATTTTACGCCTTAAATTCTCATTGTAGACTCCACTTTATACATGCTATATCGCTTTAATACTTCATATAACAGTTTCATTCGCTACGAAGAATCTGACAATAAACTCATGATGATCTTAAAGACAAGATCTGACTATAGATCTGCTTTTTATAACTGAACTGGCTGCACTAGATCAGAGATTATTTCTTTTACTCCATATTAGAAAAAAAGAAAGATGAACTCTGAACTAGTGCAATCAGTTACAAATACTAAAAATAAAATATTATCTAACACATGTTACGTAGAAAAAGCAGCGGCATATTATACATGTATACATCACAAAATTAAAAAGTTTAACTAAATAATATCTTTACTTATATATAATACATATACAGGGTGTCCCAAAAAGCTCGGACACCGTTTCACTGACAAATTCTGTGGGACATTCTAAGAAGAAAATTCTTATGCGAAAATGTTGAGGCTATAATAGTTTTTGAATTATAAGCATTTAGAGTTAGCGAATCAGACCGCCTAAAGTTGGCGCGCTCAGGTGTGGTACATCGCATAGCAAGTAAAGGTGCTCTTGTGCATTGACTCAGTTTTTAGATATTGACATAATTCAAACGACAAGAAAATTACTTTGAAGCTTTGTCTTATTTATCAGTGATTGTTCAATTTGCTGTATATAAAGATTAATGCAAGCATTATGGAATATCAATAAATACGTATGCACAGCGAACTGTCAAATTTGTCAAATGAAGTGTGTCACAAGCTAGCCCACCTTCACTTGCTATGCGATGTACCACACCTGAGCGCGCCAACTTTAGGCGGTCTGATTCGCTAACTCTAAATTCTTATAATTCAAAAACTATTACAGCCTCAACATTTTCGCATAAGAATTTTCTTCTTAAAATGTCCCACAGAATTTGTCAGTGAAACGGTGTCCGAGCTTTTTGGGACACCCTGTATATTTAGTTGAAAGAAAGAGAGAGAGAGAGAGAGAAAGAGAGAAAAAGAGAGACAGAGAGTTTATTATTGTGCAATCTAATTACCTTTTGTTACCTAATTTGTCAATCTGTTGCGCATAAAAAGAAATCAATCATGTATGCCGTAACTAATCATATATGTATGCCGTATGAAAATATATTACAACTCACAAATATTAGGTCTGTTTTCTATTGCTGCACTGCTGAACTCAGTGCACGCTGTTGCAGTAAGTTAGAGTGTAGGGCCGGTACTCATGATTATTTAAGACCGTCTTAAGTTCAATCTTAAGATGTCATAAATCAATCACAGAGCCGTATTAGCTTCTTAAGACATTACTTAAGACGGTCTTGAAAACTATGAATACCGGCCTAGGACAAGTATATTTTGTTTCACTCTAAGGGCCTACGCAAAAGCATTGTCGGTAACCATTACGACTCTGTCGTAAGTCGGAAATCGGTGTCGGAAGCGACAACAGTACTGCGTTGTCGCTGCGACATACGTTTACATAGAACTTTGTGCGTTGACTTCCGACACCGATTTTCGACTTACGAGTCGTAATGATTACCGACAATGCTTGTGCGTAGGCCCTAACTTACTACATCAGCGTGCACTAGGTCAGCAGTGCAGCAATAGAAAACAGACCTATTGATATGTAAATATTCATGCTTGTAATATAAAAATTTCTTTTTTTTTTCATACAAATCGTGCAAGATCCTTTCAGATTGAGCAAGAAATGGCAGGGGAAGTAAAAAATGCTCATTATGTATGTATACAAAATTCATGTATTTATGAATTTTATATACATATATATAAGCATTCCTTATTGATCCTTATTGATCCGTCTACGATATGATATATATTTATTATACTACTTTTTCGCCACCTATTAATAGGTTTCTTATAAAGTGCAATTATATTGATCAAGACCTTATTAATGATTAAAATTGGTAGAGTAGTTGTTTTTGGGCCTCACAAAACCACATTACTCTATATTTGATAATATTGTTTTAGTTATAATGTATATTTAATTAGTTCTACAGTCAAAAGCAATGATTTGTACTAAATATACTATGTATGCAGTAATATTTCAGATTAGGTAACATAACTGTGTTTTTATTGTAAATTAAAGTACTGGTCCTCGGAATATACAATTAAATTATAAAATAAAAATGTTTAATATTTTGTTAGTCATAATGTATATTCAATCAGTTCAGTAGTCAAAAGCAATAATTTGTATTAGAAATACTATGTATTCAGCAATATTTAAAATTAAGTAACATAATTGTGTTTTATTATAAATTAAAGTATTGGTCCTCGGACTATACAATTAATTTATGAAATAAAGAAGTTTAATAACTCGAAAAAAATACTATATATATAAAAAATTCCACTGATACACTCATCTAAATGCTAATATACACCTATGTATGCAGAGAAATCTATGTGTTAGTATCGGACCTCACAATATACGGTTTACATACATATATATATTATATTAGTAAAATATATTTATAATATGTAAAGATTTTTATATCCAAATCTCAGCAATGTATCATTAACGGGTGATACGCGAGGACTAGTACACCCTGTATACTTGTAACATAAACTCAAGACACTTCTTTGTTTTCTTCATCCTCTTTCTTTGTCCTTTTTCCCTTGCTTAATCTGTAAATAATATGTATGTTTCGTTTTAATGTTAAGAAGTTAAATACATAATATATAAATTTACGTCTTTCTTTAACTATAACAAAGTTAAAAATATATCTATAAAATTCTGATAAATTGAAAAATATAGAATGTATATTAACAGTATTGTGTTTCAATTGTGATGTAAGTATTTAGGTATCTATATTTTGTTATAAGAATTCATTAGATTGTATTTATAATCATTACTTTTTTTCTAAAATACACATCAAACCAAAAGAAAAAATTTCTTTATATTGTTATGGATTCTAAGAATAACTGAGATTAATAGAAAGAAATGTTAGTAAAACAAGATTTTTACGCACACACACACACACACACATATACAAGTATAAAATATTAATGTCTACATATACACAAGATATTTTACAGATTACATTGGGTGAATTTATTTCAATATTCAAAAAAGCAGTTTAAAAAATATCTCAAAACATATACTCACATAGGCGAAACTCCACCATCCATTTGTGACATTGATGACATTCCTGGAAAGGAAGTGGCCCAACGATGTCCAATGGAAGACGGCGAAAGCAATATGTACAATATACGTGACCGCATCTTAATGCTTTTTTCCCATCTTCCATCAATCCATCCACTATTATTCTTGTACCTCTTGTCGTTTGCGAGATATTCGTGTTTCAAAGTGTACAAGGCCTTTAAACTTTGTATCTGTAGGCGACCCCTCGCTGTAGGCGCTCCGACTACACGCGGCCACCCCAAGGGGGGGGGGGGCGAAGCCCCCCCCGACCACGTAGCTGGCGCGGAGTGGCCAGGGGTCCAGGGGGCGGAGCCCCCGGCGGGGGTCCAGGGGGGAGGAGCCCCCGGCCAGGGGTCCAGTGGGCGGGAGCCCCCGGCCAGGGGGGGTTGGGGGCGGACCCCCCCCCCCCACTATGATGTAGCTACTCAACAGTTTTATAAAAATTCGTGGCTCGAAAACGGTGACAGATGGCACGTCGGAGCATAGGACCTTTCTTGTACGATTTCACGAGAGGAACAAAAAAGGTTCCATGGTCCGAATTTTTATCTCGCGCTGTTTAGGAGATATCCTAAGTTTTCGATCAAAGGGGGGAGGGGGGAGGGGTTATTACACCATCTCATAGCTTTTTCTTTTCCGCGTTTAACTAGCCCACGATCATCGTTCTACCTCCACTACTTTTCGAGATATTCATTATTTCGTGTTTAAGGATATTTGCCCCCACCCCCAGCACCTTCAGGAGCTTATATAAGGAGGAGCGCGCATTGGAATTCGGTTTTCTTTTTTCGGGACCATTAAGAGAGTGATTTTGAGTGCTCCTGAGAGAAAGAAAATCAAAATCAGTGTTTTTCGCGAAAAACAGTCTCCCTGAGTCGTGCGTGAATATTTTTCGATTTCTGTAACTCCAAAAGGGTTGCAGATTTCGAAAAAATGACAAGTACACTTTTATCTTGTTTTTTTAATGCACAAGACGAATCCGTAGTCGGCGGGTCATTTTTTGAACGTTTTGATTTTTTTTCAATTCCGGCGGACACTGGTCGTTTTTATCGCACTTTGCGACACTCGCCCAGTATCTCGGTGCCATTTTTGCGAAAAAAATGGACGATTACGAAGGGTTTTTGTCATCACTTGACCAGTCGATAAACGAAGTCTTTTCACCTATTTCGTTAGACAGCAGCGACATTGTGCACAGTGTAGCGACGCCACCGGCGGCGGCGGCGGAAAGGTCGCCTGTACAGGAAAGTGCGATGATGAGCAGCAGCAGCAGCAGCAGTAGCACTAGCAGCAGACACACTACTGACAGCAGCGCCGACAGAATGGCCCACGCATCCTCGTCGTCGGAGATGTCGTGGTCGACTATGGACCAGGAGCAGCCCTCCTCTTATGAGTCCTCTGCGTCCACAGAGGACGACGTCGCAGATCCCCCCGAGGTCGTTCACCCGTTGTTGAGAGCGCTCGAGCCAACGGTAGTGACCCTCGCTGAGGTTCAGAATAACGAGTTGTATGACGTGTCGAGCGACATTGACTCCTATGTCGTGTCTTGCACAACGCTGGAGCCGTTTAAGTGTCAAACGGTGTGCAAATTCCACTTTAAACCATCAGCGATATTTGAATCGCGAAACATTAAGACCACCAAGTACTACGATGTACGACAATACATGGACGACCTACAAGAGCCGGATTTTGCGTGCACGAGCGACACGTATCTCAAGGGCGTACAGTGGTACGAGACTGAATTAGGCTGTATTGACTCGCGTCCATTATACATCCTCTTCCAAAAGGACGTCGACAGTGCCCTTTTGAGAGATTTGCCGGTGCAAGCCACGGAGGAGCAAGAGGGTCACTTGCGTGCTTGCGTGTCCGCATTTGTGAAGCGGCGTAATCGTGCGAGCGGCAAGGCGACTTGCACCCGACTGCGACACAGCGCGAGCTGGAAATATACGGCGTACGACGTGGAGCGCTCGTACAATGTTATGCAGCGGGATTACGCGACATTCGCAGGATTGGTGACGGATCGCCTTCGCCAAGTGGACCTGCGTCGCGAGTGCGGGATGACGTGCGTCTGCTTTTACATAGCCGAGCAAGGGCTCCGCCTAGATCTGGCGCTAGCGGACGCTCTCTTACGGCGTTTCGTTGCGGAGAATCATCCGCATATCGACATAATACAGCTGCATCCAGCTAATGTATTTCGCTGCAGGGGCGACGGTGCTTTGCTGGTTCAGCTGTACGGAAAAGGCCGCAACACGCTGGCTGGTATTTATAGGAATGCCATCAAACTTGGCCCGCGCGTATCGAGGTATCGGGTCGGGTTTACCCAAGAGTATGGTTACTTCCAGGTGCACGCGTCTCCGTCGCAGGAAGGCCATACAACCACATTTATGCAGGCATACTGCTCTGCCGCTAAAATGGCGCGCCCGGCTGACTCGGGATTTTTAACGGCATATGTAATTTGTCGCGGTTTCGCGTCTCGATCGCGAGAATTTAAGAACCTGGCGAAGCAGCTACGCCAAAATGTGCGGGATTTCTACGCGTACACGAAGGAATACGTAATTGAGCAGCAGTCGCTTCGCGTGGAAGGCGTCGTCACCTTTGACCGTAGGCGACTGAGGGGGCGTGCGATGTCCGATCTGATGAACGAGGTGCACATATTCGACGGTGCAGTATTGTGCCTCGCGTCAAGGGTGCTGTTCCAGCATGGCCTGGTGTACAGGTTCTTCAATTGGCGCAGGCACGTTGCCTCCTGCATCGGTCCCGATACGCAGCTCTTGCGTAGTCTGGCTCGCTGCGACTACGCCGAATACCGCGGCCGCGCGTGGGTGTCGCCCGACCTCGTTAAAGCCGCCCTGAGAGGCCAGTTTCGCGGAAACTATTTTGTGCACGGAGCGTCACCGGTGCACAACCGCGCGGTGGCGCAAAATGTTTTCATCCACGGGACAGAGGGGCAAAGCGTCGATCGTGGCATGGTTGTGTTGCGTCCGCTGTACGACGACACCGACCGGGGTGTGTACCCCTTGTTTTCGAGGGCGGTAAAATTTTGTTTTATGACGCCTTTGCGACACGTCTGGCTCGTTATCAATGCCATCGAGCCAGTGGCATTTACAGACGACGTGAGCATGAGTACACTTGTACTCAAGTTTGTCGTGGCTGTTTACGCGTCGTGGGCGTACACCCAGTTATTTGTCACTTCGGACGTCAACGACGAGCAAGTCGCTCAAATAGCCGTTCGCTATTTTGAAAGGTACAGGGAGGCCTTTAATGTAGGAGCATTCCTGCGGGAATTTGCCTGTCGGCCGGTCGCTGACACTGACAAAACTCATTTGTCGCGGGATGAGTTGCCACATGAGGGCATTTTCCAGGCTGTGGTGTCGGAGCCGCAGGTTGCTTTTTCGCGCGTAGCGCGCATGTGCACAAATATCGACGACGAGGAGATGTTTGCACGTAATTTCTTGGACTTTTCAAGGAATTACGTGCAAGTATTTCCCACAGCATTTACTAACAACAAATGCAACATGTACGCGTGGTCCGTGGTGTAGGCGGACGCTGAGGCTGCGTCTCGTGGCACGTTGCGCGTCACTGTTGCGCAAGTCCGGCGCGAAATGGACGCACTGCGTTGGGACATGCGTGGTCGTCCCCGCGTCGACGTTCTCCCGCGGCCGAGACTCGACCGTCGCCGTACGCGTACGACGCCACCAACTTCATCCCACGCAACATCCGTGCAGGATGATATGCCGGACGAAGCGGGCTCAAATCCGTCGTCTTCCTCGCCGGTCGTCCATACACGTCGCACGAGACGACCCATCGTGCTATCTTCGAGCGACGACGAAGATAACGAGCAGCAGCAGCAGCAGTCGTCCCTTACTCCAGCGGGGGACGATGAAGAGGCAGCAGCAGCGTCCAATGCTGCTATTGTTGTTATTGACGACGACGACGACGACATGGATGGTGGTGGTGAGCAGCGTTCTGTACTTGGTACACAACGTCCGTCAGACACCACGTCAGGACTTGGCACGTCGAGGGTCAGCGATGATGCCAATACTTCGAGGCGCACAAGACTTAGCGCTGCACGCGAGTCAGCCATTTTTGCGACGCCAAGCTCGACACGTGTACGGCGTTCCGCAAGAGTGTCGAATATGCACGGAGAAGAAGGCTCGGTAATTGTGCTCAGCTCAGACAGCGAGCGTACCAATAAGCCGGCAAAGACCAAGACGATGAAGGTGCAACACTTTACGTCGAAACTGGACTTGCTGATAATTCAGCACGCCCTGGACACGTGCAACGTGTCCAATAAGCACAATTGGGAGTGCCCCAAGCAAATCCATCCCAATTTGTTCGCGCCATATACCGCTGCTAAAATGCGCTGGCGGGCTAAGCAGCTTGGCAATGGGATGCACAGCGATAAGTTCGGGGAGCTGTATCGCGAGGAGCTGAACGAGCTGGCCAAATTGTGTCGGCAACAACTCCGATTATAAATACCGTGTTAGAAAAGATAATATAAATGCACAAAAAAAATAAAAAACAGAAAACCCAAAAAAAAGTAGGCTTAGTTAGTTTTTAAGTTTATTTTACGCATGTAGGTTTAATGTAGGTTAAGTTCCCCGCCGAAGTGGCCGCTACCTTGTCGCGGTGGCGGGGCTTAGATACATTTATGTACAACTAAGAGCGATCACAGACCGTGCGTTATGCCACTTCTACACGCAATGCTTCATCAATCCTCCATGCTTGTAGTTGACCACTTATGAAAGACTACATTAAAATGTGGGTTTTCTGTTCGTATATCGCTACGATACCTGTGGTGTTATACATTTCGACGCGCTGTACACTTTTGACCCTATCGTAAACATTAGTATCTCTGCAACGGTAATACATTAAGGATCGGGGCTTATTTTCCTTTCACTACTTTTCAAGACGAACAAAATGATACCACGATTATTTCTGTAGCTGCTGTACTTTACAAGTTATTCATAAAATTACATGTACCTGAAAAAATATGTATCTCGGCAACTGTGACACATTTAGGAGCGGCCCTTATGTTCCTTGTAGTATCTTTCGATACGAACAAAACGAGACCACGATCATTTCTGTAGCTGCTGTACTTTTCGACTTATTTCTCTTTTAAATTGAACAAGGTATGTTTAGATAATTTATACCTATGCGACGGTGACAGATCAAGGATCGGGCCTTACGTTCCTTGTAGCATTTTTCGAGAGGAACACAACGAGACCACGATCATTCTTCTACCTATTATACTTTGCGAGTTATTCCATAACAAAGTTTAACAAAATTCGAAAAGATACTTTTCAACATCTCTATCTCTGCGACGGTTACAGATGAAGGATCGGGCCTTATGTTCCTTACAGCATTTTTCGAGAGGAACACAACGAGACCACGATCATTCATCTACCTATTATACTTTACGAGTTATTCCATAACAAAAACTGACCACATATTTATAAACAATTATATCTTACGGACGGTTACAGATGAAGGATCGGGCCTTATGTTCCTTACAGCATTTTTCGAGAGGAACACACCGAGACCACGATCATTCTTCTACCTATTATACTTTACGAGTTATTCCGTAACAAAGTTTAACAAAATTCGAAAATATACTTTTCAACATCTCTATCTCTGCGACGGTTACAGATCAAGGATCGGGCCTTACGTTCCTTACAGCATTTTTTGAGAGGAACACAACGAGACCACGATCATTCCTCTACCTATTGTACTTTACGAGTTATTCGATAACAAAAATTGACCACATATTTTTTAACAATTATATCTTACAGACGGTGACAGATGAAGGATCGGGCCTTATGTTCCTTACAGCATTTTTCGAGAGGAACACACCGAGACCACGATCATTCTTCTACCTATTATACTTTACGAGTTATTCCATAACAAAGTTTAACAAAATTCGAAAATATACTTTTCAACATCTCTATCTCTGCGACGGTTACAGATCAAGGATCGGGCCTTACGTTCCTTACAGCATTTTTTGAGAGGAACACAACGAGACCACGATCATTCCTCTACCTATTGTACTTTACGAGTTATTCCATAACAAACTTTAACAAAATTAGACAAGATACTTTTCAACATCTCTATCTCTGCGACGGTCACAGATCAATGATCGGGCCTTACGTTCCTTGTAGCATTTTTTGAGAGGAACAAAATGAGACCACGATCATTCTTCTACCTATTGTACTTTACGAGCTATTCCATAACAAAAACAAACAATATATTTTATAACGTTTATATCTTACGGACGGTGAAAGATTAAGGATCGGGCCTTATGTTCTTCACACCATTCTTCGAGAGGAACAAAATGAGACCACGATCAGCCCTGTAACTGCTGTACTTTACGAATGATACAGACATTTGATTTTTTTTCTTTTTAATCAATTTTTCGAAAACGTTCACAGATGAAGAAACGCCCCTTATGTTACTTATACTGTCTTTCGAGACGAACAAAATGACACCACCATCATCTCTCTACCTGCTGCACTTTACGAGATATCAATATAATTGCATTACTCTTTAAAATTTGATATTTCCAAAACGGTCACAGATGAAGGAACGCCCCTTATGTTATTTATACTGTCTTTCGAGACAAACAAAATGACACCACGATCATCCCTCTAGCTGCTGCACTTTACGAGATATCAATATAATTTCATTACATTTTAAAATTTGATATTTCCAAAACGGTCACAGATTAAGGAACGCCCTTTATGTTATTTATACTGTCTTTCGAGACGAACAAAATGACACCACCATCATCTCTCTAGATGCTGCACTTTACGAGATATCAATATAATTGCATTACTCTTTAAAATTTGATATTTCCAAAACGGTCACAGATGAAGGAACGCCCCTAATGTTACTTATACTGTCTTTCGAAACGAACAAAAGAACACCACGATCATCCCTCTAGCTGCTGCACTTTACGAGATATCAATATAATTGCATTACACTTTAAAATTTGATATTTCCGAAACGGTCACAAATTAAGGAACGCCCCTTATGTTACTTACACTGTTTTTCGAGACGAACAAAATGACACCACGATCATCCCTCTAGCTGCTGCACTTTACGAGATATCAATATAATTGCATCACACTTTAAAATTTGATATTTCCAAAACGGTCACAGATTAAGGGACGCCCCTTATGTTACTTACACTGTCTTTCGAGACGAACAAAATGACACCACGATCATCCCACTAGCTGCTGCACTTTACGAGATATCAATATAATTGCATTACACTTTAAAATTTGATATTTCCAAAACGGTCACAGATTAAGGAACGCCCCTTATGCTACTTATACTGTCTTTCGAGACGAACAAAATGACACCACGATCATCCCTCTACCTACTGTACTTTACGAGATATCAATATTATTGCATTACTCTTTAAAATTTGATATTTCCAAAACGGTCACAAATGAAGGAACGCCCCTTATGTTATTTATACTGTCTTTCGAGACGAACAAAATGACACCACGATCATTCCTCCAGCTGCTTTACTTTTCGAGTTATTAATAATTTTTGGAATTTTTTTAAAAATTTGTATCTCGGCAACGGTCAGAGATTAAGGAGCGCCGTTTATGTTGCTTATAGTGGTTTTCGAGACAAACAAGAGGAGCTCACGATCATTCCTCCAGCTGCTATACTTTTCGAGTTATTAATAATTTTTGGATTTTTTTTTAAAATTTGTATCTCGGACAACGGGCAGAGATTAAAGAGCGCCCTTTATGTTACTTATAGTGTTGTAACGATGCACCCCCAGAAATGCATCGTTCCGGCCGTCCACCAGCCGAGCCGCCCGGCCGACCATCTGTCGGGCGAAGAAAGAGGACGGAATGCCCCCACACAATCTTTTAAACATTATAAAGTCGGCGCACTCGCCGCCGGATATCGATTCGGGACAAACGGATCGATATCCGAAAGCGCCCGAAACATTATCGAGCGCGTTCGCGACGCCGGAGCGTTCGGCGCCCCTACTCCGGCCCGTCATCCCCGCCACGTGCGGCTCCGCGTCAGCGATACCCCCCGCTACCGAAATAACGAGCCCAGGGGGTATAAAAAGGCAACGAATTTGCCTAATTAGAAGACTCCGTCGTGAGCCAGCAATCCGACCAGACCTGTCCGCTGCTCACGACTTCCAGTCCCGATCCTGTTCCTTGCAAATCACCAGCTTTGTCGACGAGGTTGAGAGTACTCAGTCTCTATTCGGGAGTTCCCGTACGCCGACACCGCTGTCCTGAAGTTCCGGTCGTACCGGCGAGGTTGAGCGTACTCGTCTCTTCCGAGAGTTCTCGGTAACCGGTACCACCGTTTTTCACACGTAAAGTCCACGTTTCGTACAAGAGCGTTCTCTGTACGCCGGGCGTACCCGGCCGTGGTCTTTTCCTTGACGTGCACCGGACAGAGCGTGCTCTGTCCTGCCGGGTGTCCCCGGTTGCCGTCTACGTGTACTGCGGAGGAAAGTACTCCTCCCAGTCGGGGGTTCCCGATTGCACGCAGCATCCTGACATCCTGTCAAAATCCTCGCGTCGCGTATCCACACGCCATTACAACGCGCTCGTCCGTACAGCCCCGCGTACTGTACCCGCCTCGCGCTAACATAGCTTACGCCTAATCGCTTCGCGTGCCGCACACGCCTCGCACCACTCTCAGGTGTTTTCCCGAATTCTGTAAAATAAGCACCGCCTACTTATACGCGCTATTTGTCTTCTCGCGACGCCCCTCGCGGGCCATCGACTGCGCTACTTTCACTTTTCGCGACGCCCCACGCGGGCCATCGACCGCGCCCATCGACCGCGATACAAAAGCATCCTGTCAACTACCGCCGTAGGCCGATCCCGCGAATCCGGGAAACTATCGCGCATCGCCTTGCGATCACCTCACGCGCCAATTATAAAGCGAACGCACACTTGTAACAACAACGCGACAGTTCTATAAATTGTAAAAGCGATACCGAGGCTGTCGCCTCATTTCAATATTGTAAATCCAACCATCTCAGTTTATAATAAACCTTCAGTCAATTATAAGATATCGTTATCTCGTCTCTTCCTCCGCGCCTCTTTCTCGACCCTGACCAGCCGCGAGCTAAGATCCGAGCATCGGGAAAACAGGTTGTTTTAGTGTCTTTCGAGACAAACAAGAGGAGCCCACGATCATTCCTCCATCTGCTTTACTTTTCGAGTTATTAATAATTTTTTTAATTTTTTTAAAAATTTGTATCTCGGCAACGGTCGGACATTAAGAAGCGCCCTTTATGTTACTTATAGTGCTTTTCCAGACAAACTAAACGAGCCCACGATCATTCCTCCAGGTGCTATACTTTTCGAGTTAATAATAATTTTTGGAATTTTTTTAAAAATTTGTATCTCGGCAACGGTCAGACATTAAGGAGCGCCCTTTATGTTACTTATAGTGCTTTTCCAGACAAACTAAACGAGCCCGCGATCATTCCTCCAGCTGCTATACTTTTCGAGTTATTAATAATTTTTGGATTTTTTTTTAAATTTGTATCTCGGCAACGGTCAGAGATTAAGGAGCGCCGTTTATGTTGCTTATAGTGCTTTTCGAGACGAACAAGAGGAGCCCACGATCATTCCTCCAGCTGTTTTACTTTTCGAGTTATTAAGAATTTTTGGAATTTTTTTAAAAATTTGTATCTCGGCAACGGGGCAGAGATTAAGGAGCGCCCTTTATGTTACTTATAGTGTTTTTCGAGACAAACAAGGAGCCCACGATCATTCCTCCATCTGCTTTATTTTTCGAGTTATTAATAATTATTTTAATTTTTTTTATAATTAGTATCTCGGCAACGGTCAGACATTAAGGAGCGCCGTTTATGTTGCTTATAGTGCTTTTCGAGACGAACAAGAGGAGCCCACGATCATTCCTCCAGCTGTTTTACTTTTCGAGTTATTAATAATTTTTGGATTTTTTAAAAAAATTTGTATCTCGGCAACGGGCAGAGATTAAGGAGCGCCCTTTATGTTGCTTATAGTGTTTTTCGAGACGAAGGAGACGAGCCCACGATCATTCCTCCAGCTGCTTTACTTTCAAAGTTATTAATAAAGGGTACCCCACGGTAAGATAGGCAAAATGCCTCTGTCAATGAAACGGAAAAATGACTTTGGATTTGCATAAGTACACTAAAAAAAGAATTTTCAACGATTTTCCGACTATCCATCCCCCCTTCTTTTCCTAGTGGCAGCAAAAAGCCGCTTTTTTCGAAAATTATTTTTTTTCTCCGGTTCCTGTTAAAAATTTTAAAAAAATTTGAGTATATAGCTTATAAAAAGTACTTAGCACACAATTTTTTTTAGCTTTAGGCGCTTTGAATACCTTACCTAAAAAAATAAAATAAATATTTGAATCAATTTTTTTCTAATTTTTTTGATAGTTGCAGGTCTAATTACTCTAGAAAATTGTATATTTTAGTGTTCTACATGTATTAGAATTTTTTCAGATTTTTCGGAATGGTGGGCCGTACTCAAAAATGCGAAAAACCCTATTTTTAGCCACTTTTGGGCCTTTTATGGTCCTCAAATGATTGATAGTGCCTTAACTGACTCTAAAATAAACATAATATATTACTTTTGGATATATGTTGTTAATATTTGACACATTCCGATACATCTCATATGTTTTTGAGCATGAAATCAGTCATAACTCAACGAGAAAACCCTACTTTTTGTATAAAAGTGCCTATTTTTCGTCGATTTCTGGATTTTTGGTTATTTTATCTAAGTTTTTTTGCATATGATTTTGGTAAATGTGAATATAAATTTAATAAAAAATTGTACCTCTTATACATATATTTCAAAGAAATCGTTCAGTTATTCAAATATATACATTTTCATGAAAAAAAATTAATTTTTATGATTCCATGATCGTCTCTTTAATCCTCCTCGTCACTATCTTCCTCAATTACTGGTGTTACTTCTTCGAAGTAACTGGTGTTACTTCTTACCTGTCTCATGCAAGATACCTGTCAAGGATTATTCGACCAGCTGAGATACTTACAACATTGTTTGACTTCGAAGAAGTAACACCAGTAATTGAGGAAGATAGTGGCGAGGAGGATTAAAGAGACGATCATGGAATCATAAAAATTAATTTTTTTTCATGAAAATGTATATATTTGAATAACTGAACGATTTCTTTGAAATATATGTATAAGAGGTACAATTTTTTATTAAATTTATATTCACATTTACCAATCATATGCAAAAAAACTTAGATAAAATTACCAAAAATCCAGAAATCGACAAAAAATAGGCACTTCTATACAAAAAGTAAGGTTTTCTCGTTGAGTTATGACTGATTTCATGCTCAAAAACATAGGAGACGTATCGGAATGTATCAAATATTGACAACATATTGCAGCCGCCCACTTCGGGACGGCGGCAAGTAGCGGCCGAGCACGGTACGAGACCAACCGAGGGAATCACCACGAGGAAGATGGGAGTACCACAGGGGCACATCTTTGATGCTGGTGGACAAGCGGCCCCTGCCGCCCACGTCGGGGTGGCCGCGAGGAGCGCCACAGGGACATCTCACGGATCCCTGAGGATGAGAGGCCCTTCCGGGCAGTCGATAGCTAGTAAGTTAGGCGTTCGCGAAGCCCATAAGGCACGGCCAATTGGCAGTTTTGTTACGTTACATTGAATGTAATTCGTAATTCGGTTTATGTCACGCAGTTCACTGTTTACTTCTCGTTTGACTCACGCTAACAACGAAATTACGTTTGATTTCACTTTAACTTTACGCGTGCGAGAATCGAGCGAAAAGTTGCGTAAATAAGTACGAACCACGCGCAATCTCTGGGATAAACTCACGCAAGGTCAACGACGGGGACCTGGTACACACTCCGGATCAATCGGCGTCAGCATACGATAACGCGTTCGCTAAGTAGCCACCTAAATGTTTTCTCCAAAAATAAATGGTTGAAATCCGCTATTTTAGACCCGGTACACACGCACAGCGGGTCGGCGACAATCTCCGACGACGCGTTCAAAAACGAGAGTTGATATCAAAAATGCGATAGTCCAGGCTCGTTGCGAGGGACCTGGTATACGTCCCAATCGGGTCGGCGTCGAAGTCCGACAACGCGTTCGCTAACTAGCTACGCAGACGTTTTCTTCGAGAACTAAGACTTGTAATGTGGTCGTTGAGACCCGGTATACGCGTATCGTAGGTCGGCGACAATGTCCGGTGACGCGTTCCAAATCTGCGACAGATACCGAAAATTTGATTAGTGAGACGCGTTGCGGGGGACCTGGTATACGTCCCAGTCGGGTCGGTGTCGAAGTGCGACCACGCGTTCACTAAGTAGCTACGTAGGGGTCATCTCCGAGAACTGACGGCGGGGACGCACTCTTGAGGACCTAGGACACGGGCCTAGGGGGTCGGCGTCAAAGTTGGAGATCTAGGAATAGACCTAGCCAGTTTCCGCCTGGAAGTCGGGTGCCAACATGTCGAGGGGCATCCCAGAGAGGGTGCGCATAGGTCGGCGTCAACATCCGGTGACCAGAATCGTCCACGGGCATCTTCTCCAGGAAAGTCGACTGCCAGCGGACTAAGGGGCATCCCTGGGAGGGTGCGCACAGGTCGGCGTCAACCTCCGACCAAAACTTCGAGAAGTCGAAACCTGGTGCAGCGGTGCCGTCTGGGAGACTCCCACGCAGTGTACCTACAGCGGAAATTTCCATATCGGGGCCCCACGATAGGAGTTACGGGGCACACACGCGTCAACCACGCGAAAACAGCGTGTCGGCATGTACGAAAACATGCAAAAACGTATGACGTCAGCGTGGCGTGATCGCGAAATTGGGAATAACAACCCCAGAGTGGGGATAGCGCGAGTGGTAGGGAGCCACAGCGAGCAACGTTGCTCTTGGCAGTCTATCGGATACAGTCGTAGCGTGCGGACGTTCTACGCATACTGTATATAACAACCGGTAACTCCCGCGTGATTGCGCGTTAAATTTCTCGTTCAACAATAGCGAGCGGTGAATAGCCACCTTTTGTAAACGACACATTGCGTGCGTGAACTGAAACATTGTAACAATTACAAGTAATTAACGATTTATAATAAATAATTCGTCTTTAGTGAAAGTCGTGTCTCAAGATTAATTTAACGTACTTACCTTCTACTCACCTTGTCCCACGGCGGTGATACAACGTTGTCCATTGACTCCTTGGTGAAGCGAGACTCCGGGGAAGTTCATCTTCGGCGACGATCCATCCTGGGCAGGAACCTGAAAAGAAGAAAATAAATTAGTATAGTTAATAATCGAGGCCAGCGGATATCCGATACGGAGAGCGCAGCGACGGTGATGGTCCACGGGGCATCTACCTACAACACAAAGCGAATATTTAATAAACGTTAATAATTAATACATGCGAGCGGTAACTTGGTATGCGGTGACGCGAGGATCCAGGGGACCCGGCATCAGTGAGCAGCTACCTGGTATGCGGTGAAGCGAGGATCCGGGGAAGCGGCAGCGACGGTGATGATCCATCGGGGATACACACCTGCAACAGAGGGGAGAAATTACCCTAACTTATAATAGAGATTATATCTCGAGCACACCTTCTCGGTAGTTATAGGTCAAACCGAGTGGCGACCGTGATTTTGGAAGTAATTACGCGACTCCCACACTCTCAAACGGCCGTGTCCGGTCACAATATATCCAAAAGTAATATATTATGTTTATTTTAGAGTCAGTTAAGGCACTATCAATCATTTGAGGACCATAAAAGGCCCAAAAGTGGCTAAAAATAGGGTTTTTCGCATTTTTGAGTACGGCCCACCATTCCAAAAAATCTGAAAAAATTCTAATACATGTAGAACACTAAAATATGCAATTTTCTAGAGTAATTAGACCTGCAACTATCAAAGAAATTAGAAAAAAATTGATTCAAATATTTATTTTATTTTTTTAGGTTAGGTATTCAACGCGCCTAAAGCTAAAAAAAAATTGTGTGCTAAGTACTTTTTATAAGCTATATTCTCGAATTTTTTCAAAATTTTTAACATGAAGGAACCGGAGAAAAAAAATTATTTTCGAAAAAAGCGGCTTTTTGGTGCCACTAGGAAAAGGAGGGGGGATAGATGGTCGGAAAAATCGTAGAAAATTCTTTTTTTAGTGTACTTATGCAAATCCAGAGTCATTTTTCCGTTTCATTGACAGTGGCATTTTGCCTATCTTACCGTGGGGTACCCTTCTTAAATTTTTTTTTAAAATTTGTATCTCGCCAACGGGGGCTCAGAGATTAACGATCGCCCTTTACGTTACTTATACTACTTTTGGAGAGTACTGTAAGTACTCATCTGACAATCCCGCAAGGTTAAAACAACCTGTGTTCTCGAAGCTCGGATCGTAGCTCGCGGCGTGGTCAGGGTCGAGAAAAAGGTGCGGAGGAAAAAGCGCTTATACTCGGGTCTATATTCAAAGATCTGGTTTAAAGATAATTTATTCGTTTTTAATAACTGGTTTACATACAGTTTATACGGCGAATTCGTGTACGTGTTACAATCTGTGTTTGACACAATATGCGCAAGGCGGGGCGTCGTTAGTTTCCCGAATTTACGGACACGGCTCGCGGCGGTAGCTCGCGGGATGTTTCGGCTCACGATCGATGAGCGCGTCGATAGTCTACGCGGGGCGGCGCTAGAAAGTGAAAGTACCGCGGTGAGTGGGCGGCGCCTAATTTCGGAGATTCGCGTAAATGCCCTAGAAAGGCGCGAGGCGTGCACGCGGCGCGAGTAGGTGCGCGATATAATGACACGAGGCGTGTATAATTCGCACGGTTGAATGCGTGCAAATGGCGAGTGGGTACGCGGCACGAGGATCGTGGATTTAATGCCAGGAAGCTGCGTGTAATCGGGTACACCTGACTGGGAGGAGTACTCTCCTCCGCAGTACACGCGGACGGTAGCCGGGAACACCCGGCAGGACAAAGCACGCTCTGTACAGTACACGTCGAGGAAGGCAAAAGGCCACGGCCGGGTACGCCCGACGTACGGAGAACGCTCCGTACAGGACGCGGACTTTTAGCGTGCGAGAAACGGTGGCACTGGCAACCGAGAACTCTCGGAAGAGACGAGTACGCTCAACCTCACCAGTGCGACCGGAAATCAGGAAAGCTATGTCGGCGTACGGGAACTCCCGAATAGAGACTGAGTACTCTCAACCTCGTCGACACGGCTGGTGATTGCTAGGAGCAGGATCGGGACTGGAAGTCGTGAGCAGCGGACAGGTCTGGACGGATGACTGTCTCACGACGGAGTCTGCCAATTAGGCAAATTTGTTGCCTTTTTATACCCCCGGTGCTCATTACTTCGGTAGCGGGGGTAGCGTTGACGTGAAGACGCACGTGGCGGGGATGTCAAGCCGGAGTAGGGGCGTCGAGCGCTCC
>JASTWR010002357.1:0-21289 GCA_030770355.1 Harpagoxenus sublaevis
TAACAAACAGCTTGAATATATATGACAAAACTTATAATTATGACAAAAAACGCTAACACATTAAGGAATTTTTATATAATTATAAAGCTTTATATAGTAAAATTTTATATACGTTATAAGTTGTAAAATACTTTAAGCAGTTTGATTTTGTTTAAAAAAATTAATATATAGAGAGAGATAAACATAGTATTCTCTCCCACTATCAGGATCTGAAACATAGAATGATTTAATATTTTCGATAAAAGTATTAAGAGATGCAACTATATATATTTTAAAATTTATCAATTATTAATAATTATTAATATAATTAATATAATTCATATATAATTAATATAATTCAATATTATTAATATAATTAATTAAATGTATAATAAGAAATTAGAATCAAAATCAAAATAATAAACTTATTTTTTACAGCAAAACAAAAAGATGAATATAACATAAATAGGGAAATATAATATAAATATAAAAATTTATAACTAAAAGTATAATTATTATAAGGTATAAAAAGATAATAACATTTATATGCATATATTTGCGAATAATATCTTTAATTTGCTTTTCAATTATTATGTATGAGTTTAAAAAGTTTTATATGCGCATACATAAAGTTATATATATATATATCTTTTTAAATAAATTATTATATTGTTATAAAAAAATTACTGGAGCCATAGTATTGAAAATATGTTGAATATCATTACGCTATACATAGTATTATAAAAAACTTTTCTTTAAAAAATATACTATTTACCATTAATACGTGATTTAGTTTTTTTAGAAACTTGATTGTGGATCCAGCTTCTAATTTGTGGAATGGAACGACGGCTTAAACATTTGTTTTTCATTTTAACATCTACCATTTGTTTCCTGTAGGTAATCGTCCTTCCGTCATCTCTTGTTTAATGCTGTAATTATTATATTACATTCTTCTTGTGTCCATCTTACGCGTTTTGTGGAACCATATGGTGAGGCTGCATAAAATTAAAATATTACTATTATAAGAAGTCTTGCACATATAATAAGAAAATTAGATTATTTTCATTACTTACTACTGCGTCTTTTTCTTTTATTTGTAGTATCAGAAACGAAATTTGTATCTGAATCACTATCATTGTCTACTTGAACTCTTTCATTTACAGTAAAATTATTTTCATCTGTATTAATGTCCAAATCATTTTGTTGATTATAATCTTGTTCAACATCATGATCTTCACCTTGTGCTATTTTAAGTAATCGAGACATTTTAACTATTTCAAGTTGTGGAATAGATTGACGATAATGTTGCATATGAATACTTTTATCATGGCCTAGATAATCGGCTAATTGTGTTATGTCAGGTTCTGACAGATTCAATGTAATGCATCTAGTTGCAATATGCTTGCGAAGCTTTGTACCTCGCAATCTAAGAGGCATGCTTGCTCCACATTCTAAGGAATATGTGCGTAATAAATCACATGCTCTTATATATTTGAATCGGTTTTTATCGTAACCTGGTAAAGCAAAGATATATGGGTTTCTTTCAGGTATGTTTGCTTCCTTACGATACTGTAAGAGCAAATCTATACAGCTTTTATTTCTTTATCCAAAAGAACAGGTACAGATCTTCCCAATTTTCCTCTAATGAGAAATCTTACATACTTATTGGCAATCTATAAAATAATTATTTATTTTATTACTTAAATAGAGATACTTAAAATAAATTATTTAATATAGCTCCAAATATATATATTGTTAAAATGTTGAATTAATAATCTATTAATAGTATTTAAACTCTTTTAGATTTTATTAATTAATATCTTTAGAGAGAGAGAGAGAGAGAGAGAGAGAGAGAGAGAGAGAGAGAGAGAGAGAGAAATTATATCTTTTTCTCTATATATACATACATTAACTATTCAATAAAAAATAAAATATGTTCTATAATTGCAAGATATAATTGATAAATTATATATTAAAATATCTAAATATATATTATAAACATATAAAAAATTCTATTTCTGCGTGTCATCAATTTTAATTTTATTAAAAAAGTATGTAAATAGAAATTCAAAATTTTTGAAAATTGGACACGGAGACTTAAATATAAACAGTTAAACAGTTTAAAATTAAAAAAAAATTTTTTCTCTTTTTTGAACAATTACTCTAAATTTATATTTTATAAAAATTATATTTTTAAATTTCCTAAATTAAAAATAATCTGGTATGTAAAAAATTGGAATATTTTTGATTATAAAGTATATAATATAAGAAATGCTCTAATTCTATATCAAATTATTTTAATCTATCATATTTTTTAATAAATTAATAAATCTGTAATATATTAGTAAAATATTAATGTATAATATATATTTAGATTTTAATGAATAATATATATTTTAATCTGCAGTATTATTAATTTTGCTGTATGATACTGAATGATAATTATTGAACTGCACATAATTTATTCTGTGCATGTCATTTAATGATTCATAACCTTTAAATCCTCAGTTTAGTAGTTTTCTTATGTAATATATAATATAAATGCATAATAATAATTGTATGGGGAAAAATATGAGATGTAAACATACTTTTTGAGCTTCAGGCGATAAAGATTCATATAAATCTGGATTTTGTTCGGTCATTTATATCTATCCTGATGCTGTAATCATCAATAGATATACGTTCTATTTCTCCGGCTCTTCGCCTATGAATACTTGAACGGATATCAAGGTAAATTGCGCTAGCTGCCGCCAATTATTATACATAAACGTATCACTGAGTCGTTGAAATGCCAAACGCCTATTAGTTTGTAGAAAATTGTGTAATAAATTTTATGTCTTCTAATGAAGGTAAATCCTGTACTTTATAGCGCTTAGCTTGTAATATGGATTCTTCAACAGTTTTATTAACTGACACACTAAAAATCTTCTTGCAGTAATTTTAAAAGTTTTCTATATCCACTTTTTTCTTGTAATTTACTTTTTTTTATACATTCAGCAATACCTAGATTTCCTATTTGTTTTATGAGTGTGCCAATTCTTGATGCAACAGAAGGAGCTGTATAAGTTTTTGTGCTTGTATTAAAGCCTGCTACTTGATGTACAGATGTAATACAATCATCATATACTGATGGATGATAAATACTGTAAAAATCTGTTACATTCTTATTAATCCTTTTAAGGATTTGTAAAAATCGTCCTAATAATCTTAAACGGGATCTTATCATATCTTGCTGATGCTGATGCTTGTATTTCAAACATAATTTATTACCATAAGTAATTAATAATTCATCATATCTAATTAATCTGGTAACATCATCCTCTCTTAATACTGGAAATACAACATTTCTTAAAATAGGAATTTGCACACTCATGAATTCGGCCTTGAACTTTTCTTCCAAGTATTTTGACATATCTGCCAACAGTTTTCTTCGTGCACTCTTTAAAATGGTGACGTATATTATTTTTAGTAAAAAAGCCTTTACATCCAGCGCAACATATAAAATCACATGCAGTTTTTTTTTCTTGATTCTGTTGGTCTTCTACAAACTATAAGTTCTCCCTTATTATATACAGGATCAGTGTTGAACAAATAATTTCCTCTTCGTCTGAGAAGTCCAATAATCTTCTGTCTTTCTTTATTACCTAATATAAAATATAATATTTGTATAAAAGAAAGAAAAAATATAATTAAATTAATAATATAATGCAATTATCGAATATTTATATGTACAATTAGAAAATAGTTTTTTTAGCATATGCATTAAATAATACGTATAATAATATAAATTTTCAATTAATTTAATTTAATTTTTTTAATAAACTCAATCGCCAAGAAATTCTATTGTAAAATAATTTCCAATAAAATAATGTACTAAATAATAGAATTATAGCTGCTAAATAACAAAGGAAATAACATGAAAAGATAAAAATACATATCAAAAACTTCATATTTCAACAATATATTTTCTATACCTTTCGGTAATGCAGCAAATTTCTTACTCTTCTTCATTTTTATGCACGCGTTCTAGATGCCTACTATCTTTGATTGCATTTTCTTGCAATAATAACAAAATTTTGTTTTCCTATACCTTTAGGATTTGAACATTTAACCTTGTAAATTTGTATCATCACATATTTTTCTGTCCAGAAATATTTATTGAAGTTTCCAAACTACTTCTTGTAGTGTTATTAGATTCTGTTGGACATGATTGTTGGACAGAAATATTCTCTGCGTCAGAATCTTCTGAATTTGAATAGCGATAATCAGGATCTCTGTCTATATCACTATTATCACTGCTATAGTCACTATTATCAGGAGAATTATTCAAGTTCTTATTAGTATCTTGCATTAGTTTTTGCCGCATCTGTACTATTATTATTTACTTCATCTGTATTAGTATCTGTATTAGTATCCTGAGTTTCCATATTATTACTATCATTGTTACTGGAGCATTTATCAAGAATATTATTAATCACATTATTTTCGTCTACATTCCAATTTAACACATTATTCAGAGATATATCTAAATCATTCAATTCAATTAAAATCATTTGATCAGTATTGCGTTCTAACGTAGGATTACTAGTATTCGTTTCAGATTGATTAAGTATATCATTATATAGAGTGTATTCGGGCAGCGTAACATTAGAAATAAATTCATTTCGTACTAATTCAGTACTGATATTTTTTATCGAAATTATCAGTTTGTTTCGTCAGCTCTTCAATATTTATAACTTCAGTAGAAAGTGTTTGAAAATTCTTTGTAGTTTCAATAATACATTTAGATTCGTCAGTTCCATTACGAGGGACAGTATGCTTGTCGACATTATTATTGACTGTAAAAAAGGAATCCTTTATAATTAACTAAAACATATTAGTTTTTTTTTCATTTTTTATAATATAAACAAAAATTATAATTCTTACCAATGTCTTTATTCAATTGCATGATTGGTATTTTCAAACTTGGGTTATCATCTTTATTTGTACATAGATTGTTGTCTAACACATTAGAGATAAATTCATTTCTCAGTTCAGTACTGACATTTTTATCAGTTTGTTTCATTAACTCTTCAGTACATATAGCTTCTATACTAGTAGAAAGTGTTTGAGAACTATTTGTTGTTTCAATAATAGATTCAGATTTATCACTTAAATTATGAGTGATGTGTGCTTCAATATTATCAACAACTATAAAACAATAAATTACTATCATTTGTAAAATATTGAAAAATTTAATAAAGATTAATAAAATATTAAAATATTTTGTAAATTGTCAAATATTAAAAAATTGTAAAATGTTTTATAATATAAGCAAAAATTACAAGTCTTACCTTCACTCAATTGCATGGCTGGTACATTTAGATTGCATTCTGGCAGTGTAATATTAGAAGTAGATTTATTTCGTACTAATTCAGTACTTATTTTTTTATCAAACTTATCATTTTGTTTTGTCAGCTCTTCAAAATTTATAACTTTAGTAGAAAGTGTTTGAAAATTCTTCGTAGTTGCAATAATACATTCAGATACAGCTGTTGCATTACCTGTGACAGTATGCTTATCAACATTACGATCTGGCACAACATTAGAGATAATGTCATTTCGCAATTCAGTATTAATGTTTTCATCTATCGTATCAGTTTGTTTCATTAAATCATCAGTATGTACAGCTTCTATACTAGTAGGAAGTGTTTCAAAATTATTTATTTCCATAATAGACTCAGATTCATTAGTTATATTATGAGCGACATGTGTATCAATATTATCGCCGGCTGTAAAAAAAAATGAATTATGCTCAATAAAATATTTTGTATCATAATATAAGCAAAAATTACAAGTCTTACCTTCACTCAATTGCATGACTGGTACATTTAGATTGCATTCTGGCAGTGTAACATTAGAAGTAGATTTATTTCGTAATTCAATACTAATATTTTTATCACACTTATTTTGTTTTGTCAAGTCTTCAATATTTAATTTCAGCAGAAAGTATTTGAAAATTATTTGTTGTAATAATACAATCAAATCCATCAGTGGCATTACGAACAATAGTATATATCAAGGTTAAAAACAGAAAATTATTTTTAACAATCAATATAACATGCTACAGTCTCTTAATATATATTTCATATAAATAAAAATTACAATTCTTACCAATATCTTTATATAATTGCACGATTGGTATTTTCAAATTTAAATTCTTAGCTACTGTATCAAGCATTTTATGATTATCTATATCAAAACATTTTTATTTTAATTAATATATTATAAAAATAATTTAGTTAAAACTATCAGAAAAATGCATCTATTAATGTTATTAAAATTGATACAAAATGTAATCTTATGTACAGAATTAAATCTATTTAAAAAAATTATTAAAGTTTGTACAAAGAATGGTAATATAGTGTTTATAAATTTAAAAAAAATATATAATTACAATTAAGTAAAAATATAATTACAACATTAGGGAGAATTTTTGTAAAGTAACATCTTTATCTTTTATAATCACAAACATTAGAAAAATTATAGAGAATTTAAGCGTGGAATTATCTCATTCTTATAATAAAATACTCACTATTCCGTACTATTAACTGCAGTTTTCTTTTTCGTGTACTGCGAATATGAACAGAATACTTTTTCTGATATTTATATAGACCATACATGTTGAAATAAATTATCGCTAAAGCGATATATCATTAGTACAATAGTTCCAAATATAACCTCTTTTATCAATGTAATACACGCGTTTGTAAAACTATTACGCCATCCGAGATTCGAACCTACATTACTAAAATATATCATACACTGGCTATATTTAATAGGATGAAAAGCACTTCATAAACGTTAATAAAGTTACTAATGCAACGCAAGTTCGGACAAGTTCTTGTCTTTTACGCGGCAAAAGTTTCTTACTCTCCATTGAATAAGAAGAAATTAAGATGACAGACTCTATAATAACGAATCAATCCTATACAGTTCAAGCATAGATTTTACATACCAAGATGTGCTTTGTGCGACCTGAGTCATGTTGTGAAATGACAGACTGAAATCCGATCCATACTCAACCTATGTTTATTTTAAAGAAAGCATTATTTATAAAAAAATATATTAAGAAACAATTATACTAAATTTATTAATTAATAGTAAGTTTATTATTTATTATTAGTAATAAACTTATTACATTTTATTAGTAATACATTAATATTAATATAAATATTAGCAGTAATAAATTAATTTATTAAAATTAATACTATTAATAATAAATTAATTATTAATAATAAATTAATACTTAATTTACAATAAAAGAGTTATTCGATCGAACATATAGTTCATGAGAACATGGACTTAATCGGTCTCAGAGCGATCAAATCTGATTCAGCCAAAAACACTGTATATACATACATATATGTATACATACGAGTGAATGTGTGCACATACGCAAAGGATAGAAAATATTTTTCTTTTTTCTCTCTTTTTCTCCACTTTTTCTCTCCATTTCTCTTTTCTCCACTCTTCCTTTTTCTCTCTTTATCATTGAATGTTTCGCTAAAGTAAACACGGAGAAAGAAAGAGGGTAAATATTCACTTTTAGAGAGGACCTCAGAACGATCTTGACCTTGACAATACTTTCTCTCTCGCACACTTAGGCCGGTATTCATAGTCAGATCTTATATTCAAGACTATCTTGAATTTATCTAAAGATGCTGCAGGAGACATTTCATTGGCTATGTAGTATCTAAAGATGATCTTAAGACGGTCTTGAATATAAGATCTGACTATGAATATCGGCCTTAGTATACTTTCGCACGTTTGCGCATGCGTGTTAGGCGGCAACGACGTCAATTGGACGGCAATTTCCAACGCATGTGCAACATGCAAAAGTACCCTATAGATTTGTTCGTGTCGTATGCACCAATATGTTCCTTCTCACTCCAATAAGACACATTATTTTTCATAGAAATAATATTGAATTAATATGATAATTACATTTGAAATAGTTATACTTGAAAGTTTACATGTATGTAATGTCTTAAATAATACACATACATACATATGTGTATTATGTTAAAATATGAAATTATTAGAAACACTAGAGAATAAATATATTTATATATTTCTATATTTCGTATATTATGCTGTTTGTAAATAATGAAGAAATATACCGTGTTCTTACACATTTAAAATTTCACGTATGGCACGGTATCGTAAGAATTGAAAAAGTACGATAAAATTCTTCATTGTTTACAGACAGTATACTATACGAAATATACGAATATATAAATATATCTATATTGTAATACTTCTAATGATTCCATATTTGAATATATGTATATGCACTATGTGAGACAGTACATACATGTCAACTTTCAAGTATAATTATTACAAATATAGTTATCATATTGATAGCAGGTTATTTCCCTGAAAAATAATGTGTTCATATATACACTCCAATGTAATTGTGAAGGTGTGAAATCGATTAAGAACAAAATGTTATAATAGTTTTTTTTTCTGATAGATAATAACAATATGCTGCAATTGGATATGGCATGCTAAAGCACTGTCTTCACTGTTGTATTCACTAAATGAATAGCAATACAAATGCTACTGAATCTTTTAACACAACAATAGTCATTAGTTCAGCAGACATTGCAAGTTAATGAGCGTTGATCATTTCATTACAAATCACAAGATTCTATTAGCGGAGACTACAATATTGAACTCTCGCTTAAAAGATTCTCATGTTTTGTAAATAGATTCTCTTTCGATGCTTGATGACAATTCTGCTCTGCAAATTACCAGCGATGCATAGGATGTGTCAATCCTTTTATATCTGAAATAGGCATTTAATAATTTGAATGCACAGCATAATATTTAGGAATGTCATATATAGAATAACTGTAGTAGAAATGAAATCAGGTCTCATACCTTATCACAGATTATTAAAAAGCAAATAACCTTAACAATACCGGGACTGCAACTTGCGTTATAAATGACATTTTTCACAGCATTGATGGAAATTTTACACAAAACACCATCATTTGCTGTACAGAGAAGCTGATGTACAACTGAAAATAAAAAATATAGTTTACTTATCGAAACATTGTTAGAAATATATCATTTATTTGTAATCTTGTTTTATTAAGAGTTATTTAAATACAGCAAATAATAGTCATTAAAAAAATAGTATTATAGTATTTTCAAATGCATAAATAAGAATTTATTTCATACAATAAATATAATGAATTTAACTTCCTCTGAACGTACTTTAACACTTTGATATGTTACGCGGTGACATTACAAAAGGTTAGGAAATCTGTCATAACAAGACTGTGTTCCGATATTCACTGGCAGTGCTGAAACTCTTTAACTCTATAGTATACATCACGTACACTATAGATTTTTAGCATTGGCAGTAAATACGAAACACAGGGTCTCAAGAATATAAAAGGCAAAGATACAGACTACAGAGTGATATGATATATAATAATGATTAATTATTAACGAAAAGCAGTGTATCAAAAAGAAGCAGAAATATACTTGCTTTCAAAGCGATTTAGCACATAGTTTTGTGCTAACAGCTTTGAATGTATATTTCTGCTTCTTTTATCTACGATAATGCTGTCTGATAATAATTAATAATTACATCATATCACTCTGCATCTTTGCCTTGCACTTTCTTGTTAAGACAGATTTCCTAACCTTACGTAATCGTTGTCTTATATTTATCGTCCGAAATAAATTCTTATTTAAGCAATTGAAAATATTACAATTGTGAGTATTATTTACTGGATTTAAATACCTCTTAAAGAAACAATATTGTAATCAATTGATATATCTCTAACAATGTTCCGATATGTAAGCTATATTATTTATTTTCAGTTGTACATCAGCTTCTCTGTACAGCAAATGATGGTGTTTTGTGCAATATTTCCATCAATGTTGTTAAAAATGTCATTATAATGCAAGTTGCAGTTTCAGTTCTAAGGTTATTTTCTCTTTAATAAGCTGTGATAAGGTATGTATACGGTATGAAACCTGATATTTGTTCTACTAAAGTTATTCTATATATGACATTCTTAAATATTATGCTCTATGTTAAAATTATTAAATGCCTTTTTCAGATATAAAAGGATTGACATATCCTATGCATCGATAGTAATTTGCAGAGCAGATCTGTCATCAAACATCGAAAAAGAATCTATTTACCAAGCATGAGAATCTTTTGAGCGAGAGTTCAATATTGTAGTCTCCGCTAATGGAATCTTGTGATTTGTAATGGAATGATCAACGCTCCTTCATTAAATTGCCGTAAAAATCTGCTGAAATATTAATGATTTTCTGTTTTCGATGTGTTAGAAGATTGAGTAAAATACATTAATATTCCTGTTCAGTTAATGAATATATCGTTGAACATAGTAATGTTTTAGCATGTCATACACAAATGCAGCATATTGTATATCTGAATTACAAAATAATTCATGTCTTTTGAATCTCATTCCCGTCTCAGATCTCCGTTAATTCTCTAAAAAAGTAAAAAAAGACGCCAAGTAAACGCGCAGTATGTTGGTACCTTTGATAAAACATAAGTATGGTAGTATCTTTAATTTTAAAATATAAAACCCAAGTGATAAGGAATATTTTTGTACCTCGAAAAAACCTAAGACGTATCTTTGCGAATTTTGCAAAACGGTACATTACTTTTCTTCTTAGTTTAACCCAATCTACCATACTTTTCAGTTTGGGCAGAAACTAATTTGATACCCTGTATAAGAACCATGAAAAAATATATAACTGACAAATATTTTTTTATATTTCTCATATAAATATACCTAAGTATATAAAACATTTTCTAAAAATATTTTTAAAAAAATTAGATACTCGTAGAAATACAAAAGAACAGTCTTAAAATTTCATTTTTATGAGTGTAAAATATTTTTTATAATACTGCATACATAGCAACTATATGTAGCTACATACATTAAGAAAATATTTCCAAAGATATCTATACAAGTTTTTTTCTTATCTATAAATTTATTATTAAATTAAAGCGTTTATACAAATTATAGATAAAAAGATTCATCATAAAGGTTGTATCAAGGACCTTCAATATAAAATAGGTTGATAGGTATTATTCAAGACCGTCCTGAAAAATGCCGATTCGAGGACAAAACTTTCAGGACCGACTCGAAAACTGCCAAAAGTCCTGGGAACTGCCAATTGGTCATTAAAAGGGGACCGACAACTGCCCTTTCATATACATATACATATATACATATATATATATATATGTATATTAAAAGAAATTGATTGAATATAATATATATATATATATATATAATTCAATATATACAGGGTGTTTGAGACGAAAGTACCCAGCCAAAAAATGGGGAAAGATTCGCAATAGTTAACGAATTACTAATTAATACGTCTGAGCAAATGAGCGCATGAGAAGCGGTAGGCCAAACTCGGCAGACAGGTAAAATACCATTACACGAAATTCTAATCGCGAGAGAAACAGACAAAATACTATACACTTCCTGAAAGAAAGATTATACACCACACAAAATAGATCATCAAGTCATGCACAAGAATTCGCAAAAGTCTGCTGTCGATTGCACGAAATACTTTCGCGCTATTCGCCCTTGCCGCTTTTTCATCGGGGCCCCACGTTGGGCGCCAAATTTTGTCACGGCTTTTTTGAGCCGGATCAAAGGGACGCTAAGAGAGTCGGGTGATAGGCCTCTCGGGATAATCCCTCACGTGAGTCAGGCGGTTCGCAACTAAATCTGTTGGGCGCCAGACGCGATATTCTCGCGTCCACTAATTATTCAACAATCGCCAACGCAAACTCGCGAAACCACAGCCTATCACGCGAGGGGCCAGCCGGCTCGACCTAACGGTAGAGGGGCAGGGTAGAGGCAGGGCAGCGCGGGTCGTTGCACAAACACAAAAAAAAGTCCCACTTAAACGGCCGTACATCTAATAAACTATAAATCTCGTTTATTAGAAAAAAAAGGAATAGTCGAAATATAAGCGATTGAACAATGTAAAGGTGTCAATTTGATTTATTTAAATAAATAATGTCTCGTGACTTGGAGAAAGAAAGTAATCAGATTATTAAATTTGAAACAGCGTGTAGTTAGCGGTTTTAATCGGTCCGGGTGAACAATAATTTTGCGGGAGAGAGTATTACAAAGTTAGAGTTTGTTATGGCAAGCGGTCGTCCCGGTCGGAAAATATCAGCCAGACAATGATAAAGGAAATAAGCGAACGTCGGTTGGAATCGTTCGAAAACACTGGCTAACCGGGGAAAGTATCGCAGGTGAAAGTTAAACAGAACTATGAATAGTTTGAATAGAATCGGCAAAGACTATGAGTAAATAATACGCGGTATAAGAAACGTAAATTCGAGCGCTATAACATACGGAGTAATCAACAATATAATATCCGAATCTACAATTCGACAAACAGGCTTGTCGCGAGTACAAACTTAATTCTAATTAACTCGAGAAACCATCTGATTGCGGCAACGAAACGTGACTCTGAGTAGCCGACATTCAGGCTTATCGCGGAAATAAAACGCCGATCTAATTGATCCGACAGGCAGACTTTCGCAGAGACAATACTTAAATCTAACTTATAACTAACCTCGCCAACGCAGAAATAATATCGCGAGAAGGGAATCGACGGAGTTTTCACGCTACAAATAACGGGTGACGCCCCGCTGGGCGCACTGGAATTTGCTCGTAAACAACGCAAAAACTCACGCACTGCGACGCGAAGATCCGGTCGACCGTCGCACGAGCGCAGGTGCGCTAACGCGATACGAAATCACTCGCGACACCTTTATCACAAGTGACGCGACACGAACGAATACTCGGAAAACAACTCGACACTTACGCGGCGATCAAACAATTATAACTCGCAAATAGCTAACGATGACGTCGCGATGGTCTCTACGCAATACGCGGGCAGGTACCCCGCAGGGCCACTCTCCGGCGACACGCGATAAAGAAGCGCCTACGCGACTTCCCGAGAACAATACAACGTCTCTCCTCACTACGCGAAACTCGATATCCGACACAAAAACGCGAGACTCTATTCCCGTCGGGTGTCGCGATACTCACGGTCGCGATCCCCAAGAGGCCGAATTACGCGATAAATTACGTCCCAAAAACCTCCGGCGCACGGTTATGTCGTCGCGAGGCCCCTCGCGTCCGCCGCCGACCGCCTACACCAAGAACGAGTGCTCGCGAAACTCGGTCGCGAGCCGAATAATCACGAGATTCTAATTGCGCCCTTTCTGGTGACTTTGTATTCCGCCGCGTCCGGCGTACGTCGCGTCCGACGATTTTTACTAATACGAGACCCCAACACTAAACCAAATAACTCGGAAAAGCACAGCGTTCGCGATACGCGATATCCCAAAGGACGGCGGTCGGGGCGAACGACGCAGCACTCGCGGTTTCCCCGTGGTCGTTTACACGATAATTGCTCGCTAGGGCAACCTCACCGGATCCGCTGACTCCTCGGGATGCCGTGGAATCCTGGTCCCAGGGCTCCGGGCAGTTCTCCTCCCTTGTCGGCACTCACAGATACGCCGGAAAATACGCGAAACGATAAAGCGACTTTACACCTCGGCGGACGACCCAGAAGAGATCGAGCGGTCCGCTCGATGGGAAATCGAGAGCGCGCCCCTCCATGGGGGTGGCGCGGTAATTCGACGCGGTGTCGCGACCAATCGGGGTCGACGTACGGCCGGTACGGTGGATCACGCGTAGGTACTCGCCACTTTTCGGCGGGTCCTTCGAACCGTCCTTCGAACGCCGTTCTGCGTCCCTTCGCTTGACGGATTCCTTCGCCCTTTGGTTTGTTTGCTCGGGCGGGGTCCCCTTTGTCGGCCGGTTTCCTCGCGGGCCGGTGGGCGCTGGCCAGTCACCCCCGGCCCCCTTAGAGGTCCGGTGCTGTTGCGGGAAACCCCTGGTGGTCTCACTAGGCCCCGCGTGTCCGCCCCGCGCTCCGTGATCGGATCACTCGCCCGTCTCGTGACGTCCTTGAGCCTTTCCCGTCGTCGTTGGTCCCGCTCCAGCCGTCGCCTCCCGTGTCCATCCTTGAGGCGCGGTGCCTCGGTGAGGTGCCGCGTTTTCATACAAAAAAAAATAAAAAGAATAAGGACGCGCAAATACTTCCTTTCGGAGGCCCCCTGGAGATTTCGCGGTTGCTCCCCTGGGTCGTCCGCGGGCGCGAACCCGCGCCCTGTGACGGCGGCGGGGCGCTGCCACGCGCGGCGAACCGTCACGTCACAATACATACATACATATATGTATATTGCTAGTTGAAATATTTGTGATCGCCATAGTTTCGTATATCTAAAAAATGTTAATGTTATGTTATAGAAAAGATGCAGAAATTATGTTAGTAATAGTATTGTATCATTTTTCATGTTGCAGCTATATAATAAATTATGAGAGATACAATATATTGACAGAAACTGTGTAGATTTATTATATTTCAATTACTGTAATGATTATAATACAAATAAGCTTATATATGTATGTATGTGTACATATGTATGTATAAAACTTTATACCAAGAGCAATGATATGCATTGGTCAGCGTATATGTCTAAATTTAGCTGTAGCTTATGTAGTTATAGAACTACAATTTTACATAAACTTTAATTAGTTTAGTGACTTATGTTTCATTACAATTCACATTGCGATTTGAATAAACAAAATAAATCCTAACACAAATTTCCACTGAAAAGAATGGTGCATTTTACTTTTGTAGCTTTGTATACATTTTAATTTACGTAAAATTCTAAATGAAAGATCAATATACGAATATACTGTACGTATTTTACCAGCAGGCTTGTTTATACCTTTGTTCTTTAATGTATTATGCCAAGCCACTCCAGCTATAATGAATAGAAGCCATTCATATTATATTTTCTACGTGTAATATAATTTCAGTAAAGAATCTATAGTAATAATGCAGAATTATGTGTATGCTTATTATGTGTACTTATTAAGATCTTACAATATGTATAACTCTCTGTTATTGTTCTGTATGAAGATCTATTTATCTAGATAGTGCTAGTTTTTATTTTTCTAGATAGTGCTAGTTTTACTTTTTGATTTGTTACATTAAAAACGTATTTTATTTTACTTTATAGATCTACCTTGTAATTTCATTAAAGATTTGCATACTTTTTGGATATACTATTCATATAAATAAAAAAGTTTAAAATTTAATTTCTTATTTAAATTGACAAGTTCAGTTTATTTATTGATTTTATATGGTATTTTATTGTATTACGTCGGGAAGCAGTAGCAAGTATTACGGTTCTTGAAACGAGGTAAAAATTACAATTTTTACCTCGTTTCAAGAACCGTAATAGCAGTAGTTTCTATAAAATTTGTCTTGGTCTGCACGACATTATTTCTAGATGACGTCAAATATATCCTAGCCAGTAAAGTAGAAAAATAGGCCTGGGGGCCTATTACGGTTCTTGAAACGAGGTAAAAATTACAATTTTTACCTTGTTTTAAGAACAGTAATAGGCCCCCAGGCCTATTTTTCTACTTCACTGGCTTGTAGGATATATTTGACGTCATCTTGAAATGGCATTTCGTTCGACATCGAAATGATATCGTTTCGATGTCGATCGATATCGATTCGATATCAAGGAATCTCGAAACCGCGGACACCTGAATATCGAAATTGATTTGAGGATCGATGTTATATTGATATCGACATTTCGATATCGAATCGACGTCTTTTCGATGTATCATTTCTCACTGGGTTGTGCTTTTGGTTAAAGCAGAGAATACTTACTCTGTATTTCTACTATTTTCTGCTTTAATCAAGATTATAATTTTAAGATATATAATTATGTGGAAGTAATAGGAGGAAATAACATATAATATAATCTAATAATATTCGTAATTTATCATTTTCTTATACTGACATGGTGATATTTTAAATATTAATTATAGACAAACGGAACATGAGCGACAATTTTCCTTCTCAGAATCTTTCTTACGACCCAAAATACACCAAATTTTAAAATTTTTAAGAAATTGGAAGGGGGGCGTTATATTCAAGATTTACCTACAATTTTAAACAATAAGCAAAACCCGTTCGTAATTATCCCAGCTACGATTCGGCATCGCTCCGCGTGCGGCGGGTAACTCCCAATGGCAAGGTTTTACTTTTTGTTTAAAATTGTAGTTTATGTTAATAATCTATAAATATTAATTATTGTAATTTAAAGCCAAATAACTGGAGTATCATTTGAAATAAAGACTTTTATAATTGACAAATAATCGTCGGCTTTATTTAACTTTTTCTTTAGGTGTTCGCAATTCTTCGACTTTCCCCTACCCTTAAAATTATGTTTGTTAATAAATTTATTGTGGAATAAAAAACCAAATGTTATTTGTTTAAAAGTAATTGTTGAGCTGAGTATAAGAACCGAAAGAAAAATACATTATAGGAATTAATTTACAGGAGATACGAAGGGTTCTATAAATCACCCCTGAATCTAGATTTGCCTCTTTAGAGGTTGATTAGGGCAAAATCCTGATTTGTTTTTAAGCATTTGTGTTGCGTCGTAGAAAGTCGTGCACGACATAGGTGTATGTATAAAAAATATACCTAGAAAATAAGATAAAATAAGCGAATGCGAACGCGTAAGGCGAGCGACGCAGATGCGCACACATACACACACACACACACACACACACATACGCACTTATATTTCCATTAGCCGCGCGCCGATGTCATGCTCGAGTTGGGGTTTAAGGGCGGCATGCGTTCAAACGCTTTCGGCACCCATGATCCCTGGCGCGCGGCTTCCGCAATTTCCGCGGCGGAGATCTGGGCATTTTCGGCGTTTGTGATCTCGGGCTCGCGGCTTCCGTGGTTTCCGCGTCGTCAGTTGAGCATTAATCCGCGGGTCGATGGGCGGATCTAAGAACCTCCAATGGGGCGATTGTCCAGGATGTTCGGTGGCGTGTATGGGGAATCGCGGTCGCCGCGGGTCAGGCAGTTCGGTTCTAAGCGTTCGGGAAGCACAGTCTCTGATTTATCATATTAACATACATAGTGAAGTGTGTCGCGGCCCGAGACCTCTCTGAGACGTCATCGCGAACCGAGCACAAACTCGAGGCGTCGTCGCGATCCAGAGTTGATTCTCGAGACGTTGTCGCGAAGTGTGCGCATCCGACGCGTTGTCGCGCATAAACATATACGATCTTAATTGCAAAAACGAGACGTTATATTATATGCGTAGCAGAACTTACAAACGTGATAAGTTCTCGGACGAGAACGAACTTTGTGTGAGCGTTTTACCTCTCAAGTGCAGAATCATTTGTACGAACTTATAATCGACCAATAAACTAAAAATTTAAACGAAACCACAGTGTCAATATAACTATATTGCCGCTGAAAACAATCCATTTGGTGCCTCCTGTGAGGTAATACGGCCTTCGCACAGGAACATCGCGAGAGAAGAGAGATCACCTCACGCGTCCTCGAGTCCGGGGCTACCAGAGCGGTGGAACGACGTACAGCATCACTGCGTTTACAGTCAGCTAACGTAAGTCGTTCATTCCTAATCCTAATCCGAACCGCCTAGAAATGTCGGAGAGAATCAAACTTCTCGTGCAAAAACGAATCTCCCTAAAATCCCAGATTACCAATGTAAGCAATCTTTTCGACAAGGGTAAATTAGATAACGCCACGCTCAAATTGCGAATCACCCGCCTAACGGAGTTATATCAAGCATTCGAAGAATACAATGACGAGCTCGCAATATTAGAACCGAACGAGGGACATCAAGACGAATTCACACACGTACAAGAGCGTTTTTATTCCCTCGCGGGCAGGGCTGAGAGTATCTTAAACGCGTCAAATACCTCGAACGAGGACGCCGGTCCGTCGAATTACGAAACGCGAAATGACAATGCACGTGCAGGCACCGTCGCTCCCGCCAAACAACGGCGAATTAAATTGCCCGAGGCGCCGCTGCCGACATTTGACGGCAAATACGAAAACTGGCTATCTTTCAAAAACGCGTTCCGTAGCATGATAGGTTCGCAGGCGGATTTGTCGGATGTTGACAAATTGCACTATTTAAATTCCGCGTTAGTTGATGAAACGGCTAATAAGATAAGAATTTTTTCTATCGACGGGATCAATTATTCGAGCGCATGGGATTTGTTGGAGCGCTCGTACGAGGTAAAACGAGTCTTAATCTCGCGACCTTTCCTTGATTTTAAATTTACCCGTACTAGACAAGGAGACTACGTGCGGGTTATCTAGGCTTGCTGACGACGCGCAACAACATATTGCTTCACTGAACGCGTTGGGAGTTTCGGTAGGACCCGAGACGATTGTCCATATTCTAGAGTCTAAGTTGCCGAAAGTCGCGGTAGAAAGATGGGAAGCGAGTCTTGAGAGGGACGAGTTTCCAAAGCTCGATCAAGTGTATGAATTCTTATACAAGTCCGCGGTTTGCGCATCGAAACGTGAAAGGGCTAAGACAGGCGACGCGGAGAAAGGGAAGGGCGAGCCCCCGGTTAAAAGAAAGCGTTATTCGTCAAATCAAGCCTTCTTAGCAAACTCCTCGCGTAATTGCGTAGCTTGTAAAACCAAGCGACATCCGCTTTACTTGTGCGACAAATTCAAACAATTGTCCGTGCCCAAACGCATTGAGACGGTAAAAAACGCGAAAATCTGTTATAATTGCCTACGTTCCCATCGAGATAGTCCTTGCAAATTCTCTAATTGCACGATTTGCCAAAAGCGTCATAACACGCTCTTGCATTATGACAAGTACGCGAGCGCTAGCAAATCGGATGCGTCGTAACCCGTGGCCGCTAAAGGCGAATGACTAACCGATTCGGTCCGGGAGAGAACAATAAGCCTCGCGACAATAACACACATATCACCGCCACAATTATTAATGAGTGCGATGGTGCGCGTCAGAGATCATAAGCGTAATTTCATCAAGATCCGTGCTCTGTTAGATACGTGCGCTACCGCTAACTTTATTTCCGAGTCCGTTGCGAAACGTTTGGGTATGCGTATGATTGCCCACTCCTTACCTATTAATGCGATTAACGCTACGAGTACCGAGTCGAGAGGCTTAGTAAAAATCACGATACCATCAACGATTGACGATTTCTACAAGGAATTGACGTGTTTAACGATACCGACCATTGCAGATTTGATTCCATCGGAAATCTTTCCGCGGCAGTCGATCAAAATCCCCTCCAACATTAGATTAGCAGATCCCGAATTTCATATACCGCGATCAGTTGATTTATTGATCGGGTCCGGAGCAACGTTATCGCTATTCTTTGTCGGCCAAATTAAATTATCCCACGGAGGTCATGACTTATATTTACAAAAGACGCGTCTGGGCTGGGTGGTAGCCGGCGGTACGTCTGTAAAAAACGCGGCAAAACCGGCATGCTACTTGACGACTTTGGAGGATCAATTGAGTAAATTTTGGACTATCGAGGAAATCGTGGCCGATAGACCGAAATCCCAGGAAGAAATTGAATGTGAAACACATTTCTTGAACACCGTGCGTCGCGACAGCACCGGGCGCTACGTGGTCCGTTTGCCATTTCGCGAGGCGAATCAGCGTCTCGGCGAATCGCGAAATATTGCGCTCAAGCGTTTAGCATCGTTAGAGCGCAAACTTAACGCGGACGCGGCACTAAAAAATGAGTACACACGAGTCATGGAAGAATATCTAAAATTAGGTCATATGTCCGTGATAGAAGATCCCGACGACGATGGATTTTATATGCCCCACCACGCCGTAATCAAGGAGTCGAGCGACACCACTAAGGTTCGACCGGTATTCGACGCGTCCGCGAAGACAACAAACGGTGTCTCCCTGAACGATCTATTAATGATAGGAGCCGCGATTCAAGACAAGCTATCTGCGCATTTATCTCGGTTTTGCACATACAAGGTCGTCGCCACCGCGGATTTGGTGAAGATGTATCGCCAGATACTGTTGCACGAGAGCGATCGGCGGTATCAGAGGGTTCTTTGGCGCAAGGGCGATGAGATAAAAACGTTTCAAATAAATACTCTCGCATTCGGCGTTACTTCTTCGTCGTTCCTTGCAATCCGCACTGTACAAAAACTCGCAAACGACGAAGGCCGTACGTGCCCCAGGGCCGCTGAAATCCTCCGAAAGCATTTTTATGTAGACAATTTAATATCCGGAGTAGTATAGCTAAGAGAGTTCTGACCCATGGGGCAATGAGGGGGGGTGAGGGGCGGGGGGGGTAACCGAGGGCGAGGGGGATGACGACACGTGAGGGGGGGGGTAACCGAGGGTCGAGGAGGATGACATTACGCGAGGGGGGGGGTGAGGGGCGGGGGGGGTAACCGAGGGCGAGGGGGATGACGTCACGTGAGGGGGGGGGTAACCGAGGGTCGAGGAGGATGACATTACGCGAGGGGGGGGTGAGGGGGGGGGTGGATATTTACAAGCGGCGTCTCGTATTACAAAGGAGGGTGAGGGGTGTTGACGTCACGTGAGGGGGGGGGTGAGGGGCGGGGGGGTAACCGAGGGTCGAGGAGGATGACATTACGCGAGGGGGGGGGTGGATATTTACAAGCGGCGTCTCGTATTACAAAGGAGGGCGAGGGGTGTTGACGTCACGCGGGGGAGGGGTGCCGCGTTAGGGTCGCGTAGGGTCCGCGCGGGGGAGGGGTGCCGCGTTAGGGTCGCGTAGGGTCCGCGCGGGGGAGGGGTGCCGCGTTAGGGTCGCGTAGGGTCCGCGCGGGGGAGGGGGTGCCGCGTTAGGGCCCACCCGCGCCGCCCGCGCCGCCCGCGCCGCCGCCCGCCCGCCCGCGTTCGCGTTCGCGCTCCCGTTTGCGGAAAAATCCGCGTTTAAAAAAAAACGTTATTTTACCTTAATTTGGGGGATTCCCGTGTCCGCGCCCGACGGGACGACGCTCGAGCTGCAATCTTTGTAATAGTTGCCGTATCCCCTCAGCGCGGCCTCGGCCTTGACCGCCACCATCACCACCTCGACCTCGACCTCGACCTTGATCACCAGCACCACCTCGACCACCACCACCACCACCACCACGACCACCGAGCAATCGGGTGAAGAAGGCAATATCCTGCAGTAAAGTATTGAAGCCGAAATGGCCCCAACCACGTCCTGCACCTTGATTTGGACGATGCGGGGGCCGCAGGCCTGCCGCAAGCAACCTTGCGACAATACTGTCAATGTCAGTGTTGGCAATGCGGCCCAAGCGTGTCACTAAT
>JASTWR010002358.1:0-21286 GCA_030770355.1 Harpagoxenus sublaevis
TCAGTTGGCAGTGTTCCCTTTGGAACCTCTTCGCGCTTGGTTTATGCGGGGTCGACGTTTTTCCCCTCGATGATGGTCGTGTGATGCGTCCCCCTCGCCTTAATCTTCCAGTTGGGGTAGGACATGGACGTCCCATCCTCCGGGACTGAGATAGGACTGTTTTATTATTTGTTTTTATTCTTCTATGAATGCTTTTAGACGGTTCGCGTGTACGCGTAACGTTTTACGTCCCTTTTTGATTACGTAATTTACCTCATTAATTTTTTCCATTATTATGTACGGTCCGATCCACTGCGTTTCTAACTTCTTTGATCTTCCTCGCCGAACCGTTTCATCAAATAATAATATTGGTCTCCTACTTTAAACGTCTCTATTTTCGTCTTTTTGTCGTATTGATGCTTTGCTTTAACTTTTTCTTGTTTTGTGTGTATTCTAGCTATCTCGTTAGTTGCGCGTATCCTTTCTCGAAGTTCTTGCGCGTAATTATCGTATGTATACGTTAGTTTTGGGGGCTTTGTTAAAGCTGTCGGTAAATAGCTTGGTGACCGTAAACCAACTCGAACGGTGTAAACCCTGTTGTGGTATGGGGGGTTGTATTGTATGTAAACATCGCGTAAGGCAGCCATTCATCCCAATCTGTTTGATCTTCATTTATATAATGTCTCAGATATTCGGCTAATGTGCGATGTGATCGCTCCAATGCTCCGTTGCTTTCTGGATGGTAGGCTGTTGTTTGCATTTTTTCAATTTTTAATAATTTACATATGTTTTTAAACATTTCACTCGTAAAGTTTGTGCCTTGATCCGTGAGTATTTTCTCCGGTATTCCGTGTTCCAACACGATTTTAATAATAAAAGCTTTTGCGACCGTGGCTGCTTCTTGATTTTCTATTGCAATTGCCTTACTGAATTTTGTTAAATTATCTTGAAATGTTAAAACGTATTTATTCCCGTTATTTGTAATAGTCAATGGTCCTACAATGTCGAGGGCGCATTTTTCGAACGGTCTTTGTGGAGTGTCCGTAATTATTAAAGGCAATTCTCGTTTTTCTGCTCAGTTTATTCTTCTGGCAGTATTCACATTTATTTATATACTCTTCGACGTCCTTAGTAATTCCATTCCAGTTGTGCCGTAATCGAATTTGGTTCAACGTTCGAGTGACTCCTTGATGCCCTCCTATGGGTGAGTCATGATACTCGAATAATATCTGCCGCTTTTCTTCCTCGGTGTATTCCCTCGGCGTGTCCTCTTCTTGTTGTGTCATATGTACGGCTGACGCCTCTGTTATCGGGTTACGGCTCAATGCGTCGGCGTTTGAGTTACTCTTCCCCGCTTTGTGTATGATTTCATAATCATACTCCTCTAATTTAAGCCTCCATCTAATTAGCCTTGAACCGGGGTCCGGTAACATTGAATAGCCATATCAACGGCTTGTGATCGGTTATTATTTTAAACCTAACGCCATAAAGATACGGGCGAAAATGTTTGACTGCCCACACGATGGCTAGCAGCTCTTTCTCCGTCGTATTATAGTTCTGTTCCGCTTTACATAATACGCGGCTGGCGTACGCTATCGGTCGGTCTTGGCCGACTACTCCCTGTGAGAGGATAGCTCCTATAGCGAAATCTGACGCGTCTGTCGTCACTATAAATTCTTTATTGAAGTCGGGATAATTCAACACCGGCGCGGTTGTTAGTTTTTCCTTCAACAATTTGAACGCGTTTTGTTGCTCTACTGACCAAGTAAACTTTTCTCCTTTTCTAATGAGCTTGGTCAATGGCTTGGCTAGTTTTGAAAAATTTTCTATGAATTTACGATAGTACCCGGCTAGGCCTATGAATGACTGAATGTCTTTCACCTTTTTAGGTGTCGGAAATTCCTTGACGGCTATTAATTTCGTCGGGTCCGGCGAGATTCCTTTTTCCGAAATCACGTGACCCAGGTATACGACTTCCTTCCGTAGGAACGCACATTTACTCGGTTTCAACTTTAGATTATATTTTCGGAGTCTAATTAACACTGCTATTATTCGTTGATATGTTCCGTCAGAGTTGCCCCGTATATGACGATGTCGTCGATATACACGAACATCTCAGCCCTAGTAGGCCGGCCAGCACCGCGTACATTAGCCGCTGAAATGCTGCCGGCGCGTTTTTTCAGGCCAAAGGGCATGCGATTAAATTCAAAGTGCCCATCCGGAGTGGAGAAGGCTGTTTTGCCCTTGTGGTCTTTGTGCATGGGGATTTGGTGATACCCCGAGGCCAGATCTAGAACGGTAAAATATTTCGCGTTACCTAACTGGTCTAATATATCGGTTATGTTCGGCATGGGGAAAAAGTCTCCCATGGTGAGATCGTTCATTTTCCGAAAATCGATAACCACGCGAAATTGCACTTTTCCGGATGCGTCCGGTTTTTTAGGGACGACTATAATCGGTGCGTTCCAGTGACTCGTGCTCGGGCTGATTATGCCGTCTTCGAGCATTTTCTCTATTTGTTTTTTCACTTCGGCCTTATGCTTCTCGGGTAACCGATATGGTTTCACATTTACGGGCGCGCTACCCGGCCGGATATTTATCTCGTGCTCTATTGCGGTAGTCGCGCTTAAATGGTCGCCGTCCATATAGAACACGTCGAAGTAATCATCGCAAATTTGTTCTACGGCTGCTCGCTCTTCAGCGTTCAAGTGATCGAGCCGTACTTGCTCGCGTACTTTCTTCTGTCGTTCGGCGACGGTCTCGCGCTCGTCGCTCGCGCGTAACGAGAGAACGTTCGCGGTGTCGGGCGGCGGCAGGTCTTCTAGGGTTACATGTGGAGTGAGTATCTCCACGGGCTTGTCCGTCACATTCAATACGCTAATCGGACATTTAAATTCGACGGGCTGCACCAGGCAATGCCCGATAAAGACCCCTGGGGCGGGTTCGCCGCTCCGTACAATGCCGACACGATTATGATCAGTGACGGCTTCCACGATTGTCTCACTGTGAGGCGGGAGTTTTACCTTGCGGAAGGGCCGGAGCTTAAAGGAAGCTGAGCCGAGTTTTAGTCGTTTTTTAGAATTTGAAATATCCGCTTTGTGCTTTGAGAGAAAATCGTTTCCTAAAATGCCTTCATACTCGATCGGGAAATCATCTTTCACCACGTACATCGTGTGGCGAATCTTCTTATCTCCGAGGTTCACAGTGGCTTTTATTTTTCCTATCGTGTGAATCAGGTGTCCGGTTACGCCAACTAAAGCTAACCGTTCTTTCTTTACCATTGTTTTCCCTTTCAAATTTCCTACTTTTATTAATGTGAGAGTCGCGCCTGAATCTAACAACAGGTCCATTTCTCCCTTCTCTGCCTCCTGCACGGGTAGCGTCACTAAGTCTAGCGGGCCTTCCTCGTGCTTCTTGCTTACCTGTGCAACGCGATATGTCTCGGCGGCGCGCGCCTTATTCTTCTTAGGCTTCTCATCCTCCTCGCTGCTGCTGCAAGAGGATGTTTCTTCGCTAGATTCTTGTGTCCTTGTCTTTCTGACAGTACTCACGGGCGTTTTCCTAACTGCTTCCGTTCTCGTGCGGCGCGGTCGCTCGGGTTTTGGTCGCCCGATTAACAACACTCTATCGTGTTGATGCCGCTAGGCTTCTCGGGTTTCGGCAACGCGTATCTGTTAGCGTGTTGGCTCGTACGGCAATCTCGCGCGTAATGACCGTTCTCTCCGCACTTGTGGCATTGCCCTACCGTATTCCCTGTGCTTCGCGTATTCGCGGTGGAATATTTGTTCTTTACCGTTGCCTGGGCGTTCCGCGGGGAGGGGCCTCTCACCTTTTCTTCCGCGCTGGCGCCGGTTATTGCCTCTTGCAGGCTTTGGTATCGCTGCGCTCTTACTAATAACTTTATATCGTCGTGTAATCCGATTTGGAAATTATGCAGCGCTTGGATTTTAATATTATCCAGTATGGCCTTTTGCTGTTCCTGCGTGTGGCCCTTGCCCTCTTCCATTGCTTCATACAATTCGCGGGCTAAATTTTCGACGCGCCTACCGAATTCTTGCGCGGTTTCGCCGGGCTTTTGCGCTAGCGAGTTAAATTCCAGCTGCAAGTGCGTCGTGCAGCGTTTTCCTAAGTACTCTGTCTCGAGCTCGCGCTTCAACTGTTCAAAGTCACGGATATCGCGCGTATCGAAATCTGTCATCGCCTTCCCTTTAAATTTCGTGCAGAGGATGGCTTCAAGTAGCATCGACTCGTCGGTCGGCTGAATATTCTTCATAGCATACGTGCTAGCGTTTATAAATTCTCGGACGCGTTCTCGCGATTCTCCATTGATCTCGGGTATCATTGCTCGTGCCTCTTTAAGGCTGAGGTACCCGTTAACTAGGCCCGGTTGGTTCCGGACGTCACTACGCGTTCGTCCGTATGTGATATCCAGCGGGCCCTGGCTGTGTACGCGGCGGTCCCGCGCGTCGGAATCGTGCGTGGCGGTTTCCATCCGGCCTACGCGGTTCCGTAATTCGCGAAAAGCGCGGATAAGTTCGGCTGATCGGTCGAATTCCGCAGCCTCGACGCGGTCCATGCGTTCTTGCATGTCGCGCATCAGATTAAGTATGTCGGTAATTAAGGAGGCATCCGGCACTCCTGTTTGTGTTGGCTCGGCGGGTCGCGGTTGGTCTCTTTCGGACGGTCGCGGATTTGCCGCTCGCAGCCGGTTAATTTCCTCGCCCACCTGCTCGGGGGTCACGTCGACGCGTGCTTCGAGGTTCGTTGTCGTCCTTTGTTGGCTCATTTTGAGAGCTTTGGGAGTATAATCCTCTTCGGTAGGATCGAACACGTCGCTGTCGTATGACGTTAGCGAGAATTCTCCTCTCCCGGAGTTATTGCCTTGTGTATCGGCTGAGGTGTCAGAACGTGCGTCTGTGACGGTTGGGTGCAGTCTAAGTACGTCGCGTTCGTTTTCGTCGCTATTCGCGATTTCGTTTTCGTCGCTATTCGCGGTTTCGTTTTCGTCTGTGCCCGCTGTATCTCTCTCGTGGTTGTCTCGGGGACCGTCGAGATCGCCTAACAGACTAGTATCCGTGAAGGAAAATTCGCGTTCTAGTATTACGTTCGGGTGCAATTCGAGTACCGGTGATTCTTCGGTCGAGAATCGCGATTCTAAATTTCGTCGGACGGGGTCTAGAACGGAGCTATCCGCATGTGATATGGCGCGAGAGTGATATCGGCTACGCTCGGTAGCTTGATGCGCTCGCTCGCTTAAAACAAACAACGCGTTTCTAGCGGGGCGGTTATGTTCGCCCTCCGACATTTACAGGGTTAGCGCCTTCAATTTCGTACGTCGGTGCTGAAACATCGCTCGCGAAAACTTTCAATTCGTCGCTCGCGATAGTACGTAACATGGAACGGACTTACAGTACGGTCGCACGCATGGTGTCCGCTTTCTGCTGTCGCCGCGTCGGAGTCCGGTAGGGCCGCTTCGCTGCTCCGCGTTGTCTCTGCTTCGCGGGGTCTCGAATGCGCTGCTCCGCTGTCCGGCTGGGTGCGTCCCTGGGGCGCTGCCTCGGCTGTTGAGTCCGTGCGGTAGGTCGGGGCCTCTCCGGTGTTACTGTCGCACTCGGGGCTGCTACCGCCGTCTCCGTCACTCTGGCTTTATGTATGGCGGGGCAGTCACCGCTGTCTCTTTTTCGCTCGGGATTCTGGCGGGCTTCTCCTCTCTGGGATGCTTCTCCGCTCTTACTAAATCGAGCTCTCTGATATGCAGACGTCTCTCAGGCAGGATGTCCTCTGGTCCTGTTGGCAGGATCCCACCGCTGCCACCAAATGTTGTGCCGGTACGGGGTTGGAGCCGGCACTGGGTTCGGGATCCGTCGCAGGATGCAGAATAACACTCACTAATGCCCTTGTTTTACTTGGCGTTTAATAAACCGACTTTGTTTTACAGAATTTACTTAATTCACTACCCTGACTTGCGGGTGTTACAATGTTTAAACTAGACGTTAGTCGGTACGCGTTTCGGTTTAGGACTGCCCGCGCGATCTTCCGAATCGGCGGTATTTATATTATCGGGTCGATGTTCTGTTGCTAACTCGGGGGCTCCCGAGTTAGCGTTGTCGTCAGCGCTCTGCGCTGACCTTCGCATCAGCGCTTTCGGTCAACCTGGAGTTGGACGCTCTGGGTTCCGGTGTCGGTTTGCATCGGATGATCGTCGTCCGATGCAAACGTCAGGTTTTTCGGCGGATTTCGTACTTGAGTTTAGTTGCTAAGGTCGGATTACGGATAAGTTATATAATTAACAATTATATCGTTGTGCGCTCACAACAGAAGCCATTTAATTTCTCTTTTGGAAAATTTTTATATTTTTTATAGTTTCGGAGATATTCGGTCCAAAAGAGAAAAACTGATTTTTTTTAAAGGGGTGTCACATGCGTATGAGCACATATAAAAAAATACGTGTCTCTTATTTTCGTCTAGACAACGACATATTAAAAGCTTATCAAAATTGGAGGGGGACACCTCCGTGGGTTTCCTTGTTAGTTTTAACTTTAACGCGCTACAGGTGGTTAAAATACTTTTTGTCTTTCTTATATATTCTGTGCTAAAAAACACATTGTTTTGTTGATTCTTAAAATTTCGTATATTTGTGACAAAATTTTCTTATTTTATGCCCTTTTAAACGATATACTACAATATAGGGGGTTGCATGTAAGAAATTGGAGGTAACGTTCACGTGAGCTTCAAACGACCATCCAAGGTCAAATCATTGCCACCATCTTATGTCCCCCTTGAAACCATACGACTTTTGTCTAAAACATTTTTTGATTACATCGCAATTTTTCATGTTATTCAGCTGTCTAAGTTAAAATGGGACACCCTGTATACCTATACAATATACTTACAATTAGCAATAAAAAGGAAAAACTTTATTTTTATTTACAAAGTTGTTGAAAATGTCCATCGTTAACTAAAACACACGCTTATGTGATGATCGCATTATCAACAGCTGCGAAATTATAAAAAATGAGCCAGGAATCTTTGAGCGTGTTATAGACAGACAGATGGAAGCGTGTGTTTTAGTTAACGGTGGACATTTCCAACAACTTCTGTAAATATAAATAAAGTTTTTTCTTTCCATGGCCTTCTATTTTTCTGAATCAGGTATTAATAATTAAATAAAATAAATAAAATCATTAACTTCGACCAAGCTGGCAGTCTTTATTTAAAAAGCACAACGCGTTTCAACCGAGATTCCGGTCCTTATCAAGTGCATACATTACATTAAACGCTTGCAAAACACTTCATTGTACACAATGTGGCAGCAATGGGTCTACGAACTAAAATACAAAAAAGTTTACGAGCTAGAGTAAAATGCGGAAAAAGTATAATACGAATTATAAAATAGCAAAAAGAGCACCGCTTACATGTTTTGTGTGTCGATTGTATAAAAGATATATAAGAGTCATATAAACAAGTGTGGTGTTCGATGGTGCGTTCACCTCAGATGACAACGAACGACTAAGCGAAAAACAAAGGTAGAGGTAACCGAAAGAGCTTACATTAAATTTATTATTTTGTCGTATATGCCCGGAAGGTTGTCAGTGTCCTTCTGTAAATTAATAGTGTTGTTATCTTTTTTAATAAACACCATTTCGGCGATCTCCCTCTTTTTAAAATGTTTTTCACTATGCAGAACTTTGGGACTAGACCAATTAAATTCGTGGTTGCAAGAGGTCTTGTGCATGCTAACAACGGAATGTTTGCTAGGATGCTTTTTGATATCAGCACAATGTTCCTTGATTCTAGTCTCCAAATTTCTTTTCGTCTGTCCGATGTAACATGCATCACAATTGAGGCAGTCAATCTCGTAAATAAGCTCCATACGCTTAACATTTTCCAACGTATCTTTCCCTCTTTTGATAATGCGGTCAAGTTTTTTAGGAACAGTATAGACCACGTCGAACCCTCTGTTTCTCAGGGCCTTACAAATTTTCTCGCTACAATCCTTAATGTACGGGATGGTAATAGGATGTCTTTCTATGTGTACCTTGTCGTTTCGCGAATCACCGCGTTTTAAGAGCATTAGTCTTTGTTTTATATATTTGTTACAGAAATCAGTCGGGTAACAATTGTCGGCAAGGATTTCTTTAACGACGCATATATTTGACTCGTGAAAGCGCTCATTAGATAGTAAAATCGCTCGGTCGACCAAATTAGATACGACATTGACTTTGTAGTTAATGGGGTGGCTTGAATAAAAATTAATGTAACGTCCAGAGAAGGTGGGTTTCCTGTACCAGTTTGTTAACAAATTTTCGCCATCTCTAATAACAGTCGCGTCTAAAAAGTTAATGGAGCAATTGGTCTCAGCTTCGCACGTAAATCTCAGCCGCGGGTGATAGTTATTGAAAACATCAAGCATGTCATTAACTTTATTCCGTGGGACAATTGCAAAGATGTCATCAACATATCTCCCGAAAATGGGGACGGTGAAACTTAATAGTTTGAGGCAATGTATTAAGTTTCACCGTCCCCATTTTCGGGAGATATGTCGATGACATCTTTGCAATTGTCCCACGGAATAAAGTTAATGACATGCTTGATGTTTTCAATAACTATCACCCGCGGCTGAGATTTACGTGCGAAGCTGAGACCAATTGCTCCATTAACTTTTTAGACGCGACTGTTATTAGAGATGGCGAAAATTTGTTAACAAACTGGTACAGGAAACCCACCTTCTCTGGACGTTACATTAATTTTTATTCAAGCCACCCCATTAACTACAAAGTCAATGTCGTATCTAATTTGGTCGACCGAGCGATTTTACTATCTAATGAGCGCTTTCACGAGTCAAATATATGCGTCGTTAAAGAAATCCTTGCCGACAATTGTTACCCGACTGATTTCTGTAACAAATATATAAAACAAAGACTAATGCTCTTAAAACGCGGTGATTCGCGAAACGACAAGGTACACATAGAAAGACATCCTATTACCATCCCGTACATTAAGGATTGTAGCAAGAAAATTTGTAAGGCCCTGAGAAACAGAGGGTTCGACGTGGTCTATACTGTTCCTAAAAAACTTGACCGCATTATCAAAAGAGGGAAAGATACGTTGGAAAATGTTAAGCGTATGGAGCTTATTTACGAGATTGACTGCCTCAATTGTGATGCATGTTACATCGGACAGACGAAAAGAAATTTGGAGACTAGAATCAAGGAACATTGTGCTGATATCAAAAAGCATCCTAGCAAACATTCCGTTGTTAGCATGCACAAGACCTCTTGCAACCACGAATTTAATTGGTCTAGTCCCAAAGTTCTGCATAGTGAAAAACATTTTAAAAAGAGGGAGATCGCCGAAATGGTGTTTATTAAAAAAGATAACAACACTATTAATTTACAGAAGGACACTGACAACCTTCCGGGCATATACGACAAAATAATAAATTTAATGTAAGCTCTTTCGGTTACCTCTACCTTTGTTTTTCGCTTAGTCGTTCGTTGTCATCTGAGGTGAACGCACCATCGAACACCACACTTGTTTATATGACTCTTATATATCTTTTATACAATCGACACACAAAACATGTAAGCGGTGCTCTTTTTGCTATTTTATAATTCGTATTATACTTTTTCCGCATTTTACTCTAGCTCGTAAACTTTTTTGTATTTTAGTTCGTAGACCCATTGCTGCCACATTGTGTACAATGAAGTGTTTTGCAAGCGTTTAATGTAATGTATGCACTTGATAAGGACCGGAATCTCGGTTGAAACGCGTTGTGCTTTTTAAATAAAGACTGCCAGCTTGGTCGAAGTTAATGATTTTATTTATTTTATTACTCACTGGCGAAGAAAAAGGATTTATCTATAATTAAATAAATCGTAACTCCTGCGGGATGCGCTTTTGGACTAACGTTTATGGGAACTTTTTTCATTCTTATGACGAGCCCAATCCAATCCCTGATTTCGACTAACTATTTCAAGACCATCCTGTATACAAGTACCTATTTAAAAAAGCTGAACTACTATTGCAACAATACATTTTTGAGATTTAATTAAGTTAAAAAGTACTGTGGTACTTTATTGTAAGCTAAATATTGAAAAAGTTATTAAGTTTTTCCTTAAAAATCTCAAAAAATATTAGGCAAATAAAAAAATGTTTTTAATAAAAGTTATTTAAATTAATTAGTAGAAAATGTTGATGTAGTAAACAATGCAGGTTTCTATTTAAATAATATCTATAATAAATAATGGAATTATTTTTATTTAAAGAAATAAGGTTGATCTTGACCTGATCTTGACCTGATCTTGACAACGCTACTCAAACTAATATTGCCATTAAATGCAGCTTTTTAAACTACGATTTTTGTCTAGAAAATTTTTTCCTGAGATCCATTGTTTACAAGACATTCCACCGCTTTGGGTTATTCTTTTATACATACAGGGTTAGATTCAATCGGGAGCGTCCCATTTGACCACGTTAATATTGACCACGGTCCCGATTGACCACGTTGATGTTGCCCACGTTGCAATTGACCACGTTGCGATTGACCACGTTGCGATTGACCACGGTCCCGATTGACCACCGTCCCGATTGACCATCGTCCCGATTGACCACCGTCCCGATTGACCACGGTCCCGATTGACCACGGTCGCGATTGACCACGGTCCCGATTGACCACGGTCCCGATTGACCACCGTCCCGATTGAACACGGTCCCGATTGACCACCGTCCCGATTGACCACCGTCCCGATTGACCACGATTGAACACGAAAAATAGGTTGTCAAGAAAAATAGATTTCGACCATTTGCAGTCGAGTTTGAATGTGTAAGAACTCTATAACTTATTATGTATGTACAACCACCGAGATATCAGTAATATCTCAGTATTTATACAACCCAATAATTTTACGAAAGGTTAGGAAATCTGTCATAACAACTTCGTGGAAAAAAAATGTATGTCAATTGCTATCAAGGAAGTATATCTCTACTTTTTTGGGTACTTTGCTGCTCAATAATAATTAATAATTATATTATATCATTCTACATCTTTACCTCGCACATCATTGTTATGACAGATTTCCTAACCTCTCGCAATATCATGTTGAACATACATAATAAGAAAATAAGTTATTATAGTTTCAAAATTTATTTTCTCAGACGAAATGTCATTCCACATATAAAAGAAATAGAGTTCTGTAATCGGAAGGTAATGAATATCAGAAAAAGTATAATTGATTACGTTTGTAATGATTTATGTAAGTATCCTGTATTTAAGCTTTTTACGAATGCACACAATTACGTGTCATTCCTAGCAATATATATTAATAAATAATAGCTCTTTTTTATTTACAGTGATACATCAGATTTCTATATCTTTATTAAAAGTAGCATGGTGATTTGTGCAATCTATTTCTATCAATGCTGAAATAAAAGAAATCATTAACAAAACAAGTTGTTAATGTCGAAACATTAAAATTATTAGCTGTTTCGTGCTCGGCCGAGGTAACCTCGGGACACGAAATTGAATGCCGGGACCACCCTGACAAGGGCGCGAAGCAAGGTCCGAGAGGATTCGCGAGGAGGGGAGAGAGATGACACGCGCACTTTTGGTTTTTATTCACGAGCACAATTTATTCACACGAACGTTTACAACTTGTTTCGCACTCGCGCGACCGAGCGGGCTGAGCATCTGCGGAAATGTCGGAACGGAAATCTTGCGTCACTCGGATTCTCTGCGATGGTTCGCGACACGGAGATTTTGAAGAGCGATTTGTTACCGCCCTCGCGATCGGAGATCTTGAACGCGAACGACGGATATCTTGCGCGCGACGCAGATGAGCGACCGCGAACGCGTTGCCTCGCGAGATGCTCAGACGCCCTTATAGTCACTCGAAACGCGATAGCGGGTACGAGTTTTACATGAAACGTAACTTAAATGTACGAGACGCGGTAATTTCGCGTCAACGATGAGAACGGCGCGGCACGACAAGATGGCCGCGAGCGGGCTCGATATCGGGTTCGACCGCCCGCTTTGCTTGAATAGAGAAATGCTCCGCGGAGCTTTCGCCGGTTTCTCGCAACGATCGGAAGGATGCACTCGCGAAGAACCGGGTGAATCGTGTGACGGTATCGACGTCAACACGGTTCTTTCTCGGAAGATCACGCTACCGCGCACGGTGTAAATGCGTGATCCGTCACAATGATTCGCCACTTCGAATCTCTGGCGAACGGAAAACTCGGGAAAGATACGTTTTGCGCGACGACCAATCGAGCGGGTGCAGATCGCGACGAAACTTGTGTGCACGAGGCAACCCTTTGCACGGGTGCTCGATGCGTAACCAATTTCCCGGAATTCGCGCGATGACCAATCGATTGGGTGCTTACGCGACGAAGGCCGGCTCACTCTTCCCTTCACGTGAACGGAAAAAGCGATATGAGATGTTTCACGCGGCGACCAATCGAGCGAGTGCGGCTCGCGATGAAACTTAACGAACGCCGCGCAATTACTTTCGAGAACACTCCCGATGTTATAATTGTCGCAAACGGCCGGCTCGACTTTTCTCTTATGCTGGGTCTACATAGAGGTTGTAAGATGTAAGCAGTAAGCTATTGACCAACCACAGTCGATTATTTTTGAATTGTAAAAATCCCATTAGTCAATAGCTTACTGCTTACATCTTACAACCTCTATGTAGACCCAGCATTAGAGAGACCGAACAGAAGAGAGCGCGGATCGATCACAATCGTCCTTCGTCCCCATAGGAGACCCTCGACGGGGGTCGTTGAGCTCGCGAAGGACGAATCACCATCGATCCACGATGTAACGCGTTGCGCGGTATACATAAATTAGGAAACGCGTGCGCGGTTTGCCACCGCGAGGTCGGAATAATAGGCGCGATAACCGGGTGATTCCGGGCGAGCTCGGGTCGATCCCGAGGGTTGTTTGTGCTCGCGCCAGGGCCGTTTGCTGTCGCTACAGCGCCCATTATACCGACTTTATCGAATTTTATCCAATCCTAAACATTAGCTGTCTCATAAATTGTGATAAGGTACGTATATTCATGAGATTTAATAACATTTTTATTATAATTACTCTGTACAAGAAATTCTGAATATTATGCTATTGATTAACTTTATTAAATGTCCATTTTTCAGATAGAGAAAAACTGAGAACAACATATAACATGCATCTGTAGCACTTTTTTCAGGGGCTTGTCATCAACCATCAAGAAAGAATTCATTAACAAAGCACGAGATTCTTTTAAGCAGAAGTTTAATATTACTGTCTCTGCTATTAGAATGTTGTGAAATGTTATGAAAACATCAACATCCATTTGTTTATTTCTTGGAATTTTGGAAGATCTGTCTTCAGTTATCCAAGCATGTCTATATATTGCCATGATTATTATAAGCACTGAATATGAAATATCATCTTTTGTACGTAACAAGTTACGTACAGTATATTATATATGTATGTGTCATATAGAATTGAAAAGTTTAACTGCATAATATCTTTACTTGTGTATATGTATATGAGTTTTTTTTTTATAAAAATATTGTAATAGTAAATGTCAGATATTAATTGTCAAAATATTATTAAGATTTTATTTAGATATATTTTGATATACACAACAATTATGTGCATGTCAAAGATGCTGAATGGTACAATATAATTATTAATTATTGAGCAGTAACAAAGTACCAACAAAAAACGGAAATATACTTGTTTGCAGAACTGTTTTCTGTGAAAATGTTACTGTCGTGATATTTTCATAAGAAACGTATATGCATGTAAGTAAGAATATTATGTATAGTGTAGCTTTTAATTCTATGTACATATATAATATGCTGCTGCTTCTTGTGCGTGACGGTACGTACTACATTTCATTTACCGTCAAGCATAAAAAGCAGCAGCATATTATATATGTATGTACATATAAGAATTAAAATAAGCATAACTAAACATAATATTCTTACTGACATGCATAGGCGTTTCTTAGGAAAATATCCTAATAGTAGCAATTTCATAGAAAGTGTATTAACAGTTCCACAAACAAGTACTTCTAGTAGTATATTTGTTTCTTTTTATTGGTTCTTTATCACCCCTCAATAATTAATAATTATATTATACCGCATCTTTGGCATGCACATAATTGTTATGTATATAAAAGTATATCTTGCATATCTATATAAAAATCTTGGTAAATATGCATATTAGGTCCAACCTCACCGATGACCTTGACCTTGACATATGTTGTCAAGGTCACCCTCCTGAGTGACCTTCAGAAGGTTTTAGCCGGCGGTCATCGTTCGTTAAAAAGTTATTAACAAAAAAAAAATTGAAAATATAGCAGTTATTTTGAGCATTGAAAGGCATAAACAACCTTGACCTTGACATATGTTGTCAAGGTCACCCTCCTGAGTGACTTCCAGAAAGTTTTAGCTGGCGGTCATTGTTTATTAAAAAGTTATAAACAAAAAAAATTTAGTGGGGAAAATTATTTAAAGCAGTGAATTTTTGGTATATTGAAAGGAAAGTTATTTAAGGCAGAGAATAGAGAGTATGTGCTTCAACTTACAAATATGTGCTTTGTAAGTTGAAGCACATACTCTCGATTCTCTGCTTTAAATAACTTTCCTTTTAATATACCAACAATTCACTGCTTTAAATAATTTTTCCCACCAAATTTTTTTTGTTTATAACTTTTTAATAAACAATGACCGCCAGCTAAAACCTTCTGAAGGTCACTCAGGAGGGTGACCTTGACAACATATGTCAAGGTCAAGGTCATTGGTGAGGTTGGACCTAATATACATATTTACCAAAATCTTATAATGTTATGAAATTTAATATCTAAAATTTAAGCAGTTGAACTTTTTAATTCTAAATAACATGTACATATATAACATACTGGTGCCATTTGTACGTAACTTGTCTCATTAAATGATATTTCATATTCAATGCTTATAATGATCATGGCAGTGTATAAACATGCTTTGATAACTGAAGCCAGATCTTCCCAAAAAGTCCAAGAAATAAACAGATAAATGTTGATGTTTTCATAACATTTCACAAGATTCTAATAGCGGAGACAGTAATAATAAACTCCTGCTTAAAAGAATCTCGTGCTTTGTTGATGAATTCTTTTTTTGGTGGTTGATGACAAGCCTCTTCTGCAAACTGCTACAGATGCATGGAATGTGTGGCTCTAAGTTCCTTTCTATCTGAAATAGACATTTAATAAAGTGAATCATTAGCATAATGTATAGAATTTCTTATGCAGAAGAAATTTAATAAAAATGTTATCAAGTAACACAGTTTATGAAGCAGATAGTAATCTTAAGAATTTCACATCAGCTTGTATTGTAAATTATTTCTTTTGCAACATTAATAGAGGTATTGCACAAATCACCATGCTACTTGTAACAAAGATATAGAAATCTGATGTATCACTGAAAATGAGGAAGATCTATTATTTATTGGTATACTGCTAGGAATGACACGTAACTGTATTCTTGTCTTAGAGATGTATTTAAATACGGGATACTTACAGAAATAATGACAAATATAACCAATTTAACTTTCTCTAATGTTTCATTTTCTGATTACAGTATTCTACATCTTTTATGTATACAATGCCACTTTGTCAGGGAGAATACATTTGAAGAATTTGCAGCCCTGCTTAAAAAGTCAGATAGACAACGAATAAAAATTATAAAGATTATCGAAAAATTGTATGATAATCTATATGGCCTATGTGAAGGGCGTTTTCATAACGAAAGAATATTTATAATAACAAATGTAATCTTATAATAAATTTTCCTAATGTGAATAAAACGACAGAGAATCAATAGTTTTATATAATAACTTCCAACACTTATGATTTTAAATGTTTCATAGTGCTATCAGGAGCTATCCTTATCTGTTTAGAGTTTAAGTATCGCGGTCGTGGCTGGCCGTCGCTGCACGACGCGATTCGATATTCGATCGCTCGACGCGAGGAGACACCGTGTATAGTCGAGCGCGATCAATTTATTGATTTTCCGAAAACGCACGAGGAGGACCGACTTTTGTTTACGTCGCGCCGTTCGGCTGCGTGCGCGATGCGGCGACGGCGGACTCACTTCTTGTCGCGAACTCGAGCCGAGCACACGTTCGAGCGTGAGCGGTCACGCTTCCTTACGATTGTTACCACGTAACACAGTTCCGCGAAACTCGTGCTGAAATTGGGATTACATCGAGTTGTAGCTGCTCATATCACCTACTACTTTACGGCCATTAGTCTTTTCTTAAATTAATACGTACTTTTTGTTTATGTTGATATTCCTCAAAACCGGATTCGGATTCGTAGCAATTATTAAATATTCATAGCGATTCTCAGCAAGATAGATTATATTCTCTTTTTGTTCATTTCATTCTTTGTATTATATTCTAGCTTTACAAGATTTACTTTCATTGTGCACATTTTACGTATTATCCTTGCGAGATACATCTTTTATAATATTTGCGATACACTTTCATTTGAGTGGAGATTGGTTGTGTGATTAATTCACTGCGTTGCGGAATACTTTATTTTATTATGTGAATTTCTTTATGTGTGATATTTGCCATAATTCTCTGGATACTCTCGAGTTATTATTACTATTGTGTTATTTAGCCATTATTGAATCTGGCTGCTCAATCTGAGTGGTGCTACGTGTGATTACTTTACTTTATATCTTTATTTGCCACTTATCTTTAGATATTCTTAAGTTAACTTTCACTATTATTTTCCTTGATTTAACTATTATTGAGTCAACTTTTACTTTACTTTTTTATTTACATCTATAACTTTATTTTGAGTGATATTAATATTAAATAAGGTTTATAAAATTGAAAGAGATTTATCTATTCTATTGTTTCTTGATCATACCGTGAGTATTCACCAATATTTACGTGTATTTTGCTTTTATACTTGGTATTATTGTATTATTGCCTTTTCACCTGTAGTATCATAATTTCTGTATTATGTTTACTATTTGTATCGAATACTGACAAGGTTTTTCGGCAGTTTTCCCTTGTCTAAGCAGCGAATGCTAGTATTCCACCGAGTAGTTCTGCCTGATAAAATGATTCAAACAAATTCTATTTCGTGTTCGTTATTTGAGTATCGCCCCTCCTCTTCTCGCGAGATATCTACGAGGTCTCTACTTAACATTATCTATCTGGAAGAAACGACATTTTGTTTTATAAGACATTAACAAAAAATTATTTATAATGTTCTATCGTAGTTCTGTTTAACATTAATACTTATGACATTAAATCAGAAATTCATGACAGAGTTTATCATTTCTTGTGTGACTTATATAATTCTCATTTTATGTGTCCAGATATGAATCACACACTTGTATAATAATCGGATAGCTTGCAGTTTTATGTATAGATGAGCTATCATTTTTCATGTGAAAACTACAAAGATTAATTTTAAACGGAATTATCTAAAAATTATTTATAAAATTCTATCATAGTTATGTCAAATATTAAAGTCTATCGTTTCTAATGTGAGATTCATCATGTACATGGCGTACTTTCGGATAGGAATCCCACTTCTCTTAATTTATCGGCTCATATAAAAAAGAATATAGAGAAGTGCTTTCGTTTTCTATCCGAAGAATATGAAGTTCAGAATATTTTTACATACTTTAGTCGAATCCTGTATTTGAATCAAAGTTTCACGATAGAGTGTATCGTTTCTTATGTAACATTCATCATGCACATGTGGTACTTCCGGATAGGAATCCCGCATCTCTGAATTAATCGGATTATATGAAAAAGAACGCATTCAGGTGTTTTCGTTTTCTATCCGAAAAATATGAAGTTTAGAATATTTTTGCAGATTTTAGTCGAATCCTGATACTTATGTATTTGAATCAAAGTTTCACAATAGAGTCTATCGTTCCTTATGTGAGATTTACCATACACATCTCGTATTTCCGAATAGGACTCCCGCATCTCTGAATTAATCGGATTATATGAAAAAGAACGCATTAAGGTGCTTTCGTTTTCTATCCGAAAAATATGAAGTTTAGAATATTTTTGCAGATTTTAGTCGTATTCTGATACTTATGTATTTGAATCAAAGTTTCACAATAGAGTCTATCGTTTCTTATGTGAAATTTACCATACACATCTCGTATTTCCGAATAGGACTCCCGCATCTCTGAATTAATCGAATTATATGAAAAAGAACGCATTCAGGTGTTTTCGTTTCTATCCGAAAAATATAAAGTGTAGAATATTTTTGCAGATTTTAGTCGAACCCTGATACTTATGTATTTGAATCAAAGTTTCACAATAGAGTCTATCGTTTCTTATGTGAGATTTACCATACACATCTCGTATTTCCGAATAGGACTCCCGCATCTCTTAATTAATCGGATCATATAGAAAAACCGCATTGAGGTGCTTTCGTTTTCTATGCGAAAAATATCAAGTTTAGAATATTTTTACAGACGTTAGACGAATCCTGATACTTATGTATTTGAATCAAAGTTTCACGATAGAATCTATCGTTTCTTATGTGAGATTTACCATACACATCTCGTATTTCCAAATAGGACTCCCGCATCTCTGAATTAATCGGATTATATGAAAAAGAACGCATTAAGGTGCTTTCGTTTTCTATCCGAAAAATATGAAGTTTAGAATATTTTTGCAGATTTTAGTCGTATTCTGATACTTATGTATTTGAATCAAAGTTTCACAATAGAGTCTATCGTTTCTTATGTAAGATTTACCATACACATCCCGTATTTCCGAATAGGACTCCCGCATCTCTGAATTAATCGGATTATATGAAAAAAATCGCATTAAGGTGCTTTCGTTTTCTATCCGAAAAATATAAAGTGTAGAATATTTTTGCAGATTTTAGTCGAACCCTGATACTTATGTATTTGAATCAAAGTTTCACAATAGAGTCTATCGTTTCTTATGTGAGATTTACCATACACATCTCGTATTTCCGAATAGGACTCCCGCATCTCTTAATTAATCGGATTATATGAAAAAGAACGCATTAAGGTGCTTTCGTTTTCTATCCGAAAAATATGAAGTTTAGAATATTTTTAGACTTTAGTCGAATCCTGATACTTATGTATTTGAATCAAAGTTTCACAATAGAGTCTATCGTTTCTTATGTGAGATTTACCATACACATCTCGTATTTCCGAATAGGACTCCCGCATCTCTTAATTAATCGGATCTTATAAAAAAACCGCATTGAGGTGCTTTCGTTTTCTATCCGAAAAATATCAAGTTTAGAATATTTTTACAGACTTTAGTCAAATCCTGATACTTATGTATTTGAATCAAAGTTTCACGATAGAATCTATCGTTTCTTATGTCAGATTTACCATACACATCTCGTATTTTCGGATAGGAATCCCGCATCTCTGGATTAATCGGATTATATGAAAAAGAACGCATTCAGGTGTTTTCGTTTCTATCCGAAAAATATAAAGTGTAGAATATTTTTGCAGATTTTAGTCGAACCCTGATACTTATGTATTTGAATCAAAGTTTCACAATAGGGTCTATCGTTTCTTATGTGAGATTTACCACACACATCTCGTATTTCCGAATAGGACTCCCGCATCTCTTAATTAATCGGATCATATAAAAAAACCGCATTGAGGTGCTTTCGTTTTCTATGCAAAAAATATCAAGTTTAGAATATTTTTACAGACTTTAGTCGAATCCTGATACTTATGTATTTGAATCAAAGTTTCACGATAGAGTCTATCGTTTCTTATGTGAGATTTACCATACACATCTCGTATTTCCGAATAGGACTCCCGCATCTCTGAATTAATCGGATTATATGAAAAAATACGCATTAAGGTGCTTTCGTTTTCTATCCGAAAAAATATAAGTGTAGAATATTTTTGCAGATTTTAGTCGAACCCTGATACTTATGTATTTGAATCAAAGTTTCACAATAGAGTCTATCGTTTCTTATGTGAGATTTACCATACACATCTCGTATTTCCGAATAGGACTCCCGCATCTCTGATTAATCGGATCATATAAAAAAACCGCATTGAGGTGCTTTCGTTTTCTATCCGAAAAATATCAAGTTCAGAATATTTTTACAGACTTTAGTCGAATCCTGATACTTATGTATTTGAATCAAAGTTTCACGATAGAATCTATCGTTTCTTATGTGAGATTTACCATACACATCTCGTATTTCCGAATAGGACTCCCGCATCTCTGAATTAATCGGATTATATGAAAAAGAACGCATTAAGGTGCTTTCGTTTTCTATCCAAAAAATATGAAGTTTAGAATATTTTTAGACTTTAGTCGAATCCTGATACTTATGTATTTGAATCAAAGTTTCACGATAGAGTCTATCGTTTCTTATGTGAGATTTACCATACACATCTCGTATTTCCGAATAGGACTCCCGCATCTCTGAATTAATCGGATTATATGAAAAAGAACGCATTAAGGTGCTTTCGTTTTCTATCCAAAAAATATGAAGTTTAGAATATTTTTAGATTTTAGTCGAATCCTGATACTTATGTATTTGAATCAAAGTTTCACGATAGAGTCTATCGTTTCTTATGTGAGATTTACCATACACATCTCGTATTTTCGGATAGGTATCCCGCATCTCTGGATTAATCGGATTATATGAAAAAAAACGCATTACGGTGCTTTGGTTTTCTATCCGAAAAATATGAAGTTTAGAATATTTTTGCAGATTTTAGTCGTATTCTGATACTTATGTATTTGAATCAAAGTTTCACAATAGAGTCTATCGTTTCTTATGTGATATTTACCATACACATCCCGTATTTCCGAATAGGACTCCCGCATCTCTGAATTAATCGGATTATATGAAAAAAATCGCATTAAGGTGCTTTCGTTTTCTATCCGAAAAATATAAAGTGTAGAATATTTTTTGCAGATTTTAGTCGAACCCTGATACTTATGTATTGAATCAAAGTTTCACAATAGAGTCTATCGTTCTTATGTGAGATTTACCATACACATCTCGTATTTCCGAATAGGACTCCCGCATCTCTTAATTAATCGGATCATATAAAAAAACCGCATTGAGGTGCTTTCGTTTTTCTATCCGAAAATATCAAGTTTAGAATATTTTTACAGACTTTAGTCAAATCCTGATACTTATGTATTTGAATCAGTTTCACGATAGAATCTATCGTTTCTTATGTCAGATTTACCATACACATCTCGTATTTTCGGATAGGAATCCCGCATCTCTGGATTAATCGGATTATATGAAAAAGAACGCAT
>JASTWR010002359.1:0-21281 GCA_030770355.1 Harpagoxenus sublaevis
ATGTGCAGCGCGTCGAAAACTAAGGATTCACTGTTCCCGTAGTTTGATTCCGTCAAGGAAGACGTAGAAATACAAAAATCCATTATTTCGTTGATATCTCTTAAACTATAAGAGATACAAGGCTAATGCACGGGACCAAAAGTGTGCAGCGCGTCAAAAAGTATAAGGCTTCACCGGTCCGGTAGCTCCATTCCGTCAGAGAAGACGTGGAAACACAAAAATCCATTATTTCTTTGATATCTCTTAAACTATAAGAGATACGAGGCTAACGTATAGGAACAAAAGTGTGCATCGCGTCGAAAACTATAAGGATTCACTGTTCCCGTAGTTCTATTCCGTTAGAGAAAACGTTAAAATACAAAAATCCATTATTTCGTTAATATCTCTTAAACTATAAGAGTTACGAGGTTAACGTATAAAACCAAAAGTGTGTACCGCGTCGAAAACTATAAGGCTTTACCGGTACCCGTAGCTCTATTCCGTCAGAGAAGACGTGGAAACACAAAAATCCATTATTTCGTTGATATCTCTTAAACTATAAGAGATACGAGGCTAACGTATAGGACCAAAAGTGTGCAGCGCGTCGAAAACTATAAGGATTCACTGTTCCCGTAGTTCTATTCCGTCAGAGAAAACGTTGAAATACAAAAATCCATTATTTCGTTGATATCTCTTAAACTATAAGAGATACGAGGCTAATGTATAGGACCAAAAGTGTGCAGCGCGTCAAAAACTATAAGGCTTCACCGGTCCCGTAGCTCTATTCCGTCAGAGAAGACGTGGAAACACAAAAATCCATTATTTCGTTGATATCTCTTAAACTATAAGAGATACGAGGCTAATGTATAGGACCAAAAGTGTGCAGCGCGTCAAAAACTATAAGGCTTCACCGGTTCCGTAGCTCTATTCCGTCAGAGAAGACGTGGAAACACAAAAATCCATTATTTCGTTGATATCTCTTAAACTATAAGAGATACGAAGGCTAATGTATAGGACCAAAGTGTGCAGCGCGTCGAAAAACTATAAGGACTTCACCGGTTCCGTAGCTCTATTCCGTCAGAGAAGACGTGGAAACACAAAAATCCATTATTTCGTTGATATCTCTTAAACTATAAGAGATACGAGGCTAATGTATAGGACCAAAAGTGTGCAGCGCGTCAAAAACTATAAGACTTCACCGGTTCCGTAGCTCTATTCCGTCAGAGAAGACGTGGAAACACAAAAATCCATTATTTCGTTGATATCTCTTCAACTATAAGAGATGCGAGGCTAACGTATAGGACTTAAAGTGTGCAGCGCGTCGAAAACAATAAGGATTCACCGGTCCCGTATGCTCTATTCCGTCAGAGAAGACGTGGAAACACAAAAATCCATTATTTCGTTGATATCTCTTAAACTATAAGAGATACGAGGCTAATGTATAGGACCGAAAGTGTGTAGCGCGTCGAAAACTATAAGGATTCACCGGTTCCGATGCTCTATTCCGTCAGAGAAGACGTGGAAACACAAAAATCCATTATTTCGTTGATATCTCTTCAACTATAAGAGATACGAGGCTAATATATAGGATCAAAAGTGTGCAGCGCGTCGAAAACTATAAGGCTTCACCGTTCCCGTAGCTCTATTCCGTCAGAGAAGACGTGGAAACACAAAAATCCATTATTTCGTTGATATCTCTTAAACTATAAGAGATACGAGGCTAATGTATAGGACCAAAAGTGTGCAGCGCGTCGAAAACTATAAGGATTCACCGGTTCCGTAGTTCTATTCCGTCAGAGAAGACGTGGAAACACAAAAATCCATTATTTCGTTGATATCTCTTAAACTATAAGGGATACGAGGCTAATGTATAGAACCGAAAGTGTGCAGCGCGTCGAAAACTATAAGGATTCACCGGTTCCGATGCTCTATTCCGTCAGAGAAGACGTGGAAACACAAAAATCCATTATTTCGTTGATATCTCTTAAACTATAAGAGATACGAGGCTAATGTATAGGACCAAAAGTGTGCAGCGCGTCGAAAACTATAAGGACTTCACCGGTTCCGTAGCTCTATTCCGTCAGAGAAGACGTGGAAACACAAAAATCCATTATTTCGTTGATATCTCTTAAACTATAAGAGATACGAGGCTAATGTATAGGACCAAAAGTGTGCAGCGCGTCGAAAACTATAAGGACTTCACCGGTTCCGTAGCTCTATTCCGTCAGAGAAGACGTGGAAACACAAAAATCCATTATTTCGTTGATATCTCTTAAACTATAAGAGATACGAGGCTAATGTATAGGACCGAAAGTGTGCAGCGCGTCGAAAACTATAAGGATTCACCGGTTCCGATGCTCTATTCCGTCAGAGAAGACGTGGAAACACAAAAATCCATTATTTCGTTGATATCTCTTCAACTATAAGAGATACGAGGCTAATGTATAGGACCAAAAGTGTGCAGCGCGTCGAAAACTATAAGACTTCACCGGTTCCCGTAGCTCTATTCCGTCAGAGAAGACGTGGAAACACAAAAATCCATTATTTCGTTGATATCTCTTAAACTATAAGAGATACGAGGCTAATGTATAGGACCAAAAGTGTGCAGCGCGTCAAAAACTATAAGACTTCACCGGTTCCGTAGCTCTATTCCGTCAGAGAAGACGTGGAAACACAAAAATCCATTATTTCGTTGATATCTCTTCAACTATAAGAGATACGAGGCTAATGTATAGGACCAAAAGTGTGCAGCGCGTCGAAAACTATAAGGACTTCACCGGTTCCCGTAGCTCTATTCCGTCAGAGAAGACGTGGAAACACAAAAATCCATTATTTCGTTGATATCTCTTCAACTATAAGAGATACGAGGCTAATGTATAGGACCAAAAGTGTGCAGCGCGTCGAAAACTATAAGGACTTCACCGGTTCCGTAGCTCTATTCCGTCAGAGAAGACGTGGAAACACAAAAATCCATTATTTCGTTGATATCTCTTAAACTATAAGAGATACGAGGCTAATGTATAGGACCAAAAGTGTGCAGCGCGTCGAAAACTATAAGGACTTCACCGGTCCCGTATGCTCTATTCCGTCAGAGAAGACGTGGAAACACAAAAATCCATTATTTCGTTGATATCTCTTAAACTATAAGAGATACGAGGCTAATGTATAGGACCAAAAGTGTGCAGCGCGTCGAAAACTATAAGGACTTCACCGGTTCCGTAGCTCTATTCCGTCAGAGAAGACGTGGAAACACAAAAATCCATTATTTCGTTGATATCTCTTAAACTATAAGAGATACGAGGCTAATGTATAGGACCAAAAGTGTGCAGCGCGTCGAAAAACTATAAGGATTCACCGGTTCCGTAGCTCTATTCCGTCAGAGAAGACGTGGAAACACAAAAATCCATTATTTCGTTGATATCTCTTCAACTATAAGAGATACGAGGCTAATGTATAGGACCAAAAGTGTGCAGCGCGTCGAAAACTATAAGGCTTCACCGGTTCCGTAGCTCTATTCCGTCAGAGAAGACGTGGAAACACAAAAATCCATTATTTCGTTGATATCTCTTAAACTATAAGAGATACGAGGCTAATGTATAGGACCAAAAGTGTGCAGCGCGTCAAAAACTATAAGACTTCACCGGTTCCGTAGCTCTATTCCGTCAGAGAAGACGTGGAAACACAAAAATCCATTATTTCGTTGATATCTCTTCAACTATAAGAGATACGAGGCTAATGTATAGGACCAAAAGTGTGCAGCGCGTCAAAAACTATAAGACTTCACCGGTTCCGTAGCTCTATTCCGTCAGAAAAGACGTGGAAACACAAAAATCCATTATTTCTTTGATATCTCTTAAACTATAAGGGATACGAGGCTAATGTATAGAACCGAAAGTGTGTAGCGCGTCGAAAACTATAAGGATTCACCGGTTCCGATGCTCTATTCCGTCAGAGAAGACGTGGAAACACAAAAATCCATTATTTCGTTGATATCTCTTCAACTATAAGAGATACGAGGCTAATATATAGGATCAAAAGTGTGCAGCGCGTCAAAAACTATAAGACTTCACCGGTTCCGTAGCTCTATTCCGTCAGAAAAGACGTGGAAACACAAAAATCCATTATTTCGTTGATATCTCTTAAACTATAAGAGATACGAGGCTAATGTATAGGACCAAAAGTGTGCAGCGCGTCGAAAACTATAAGGCTTCACCGGTTCCGTAGCTCTATTCCGTCAGAGAAGACGTGGAAACACAAAAATCCATTATTTCGTTGATATCTCTTCAACTATAAGAGATGCGAGGCTAACGTATAGGACTTAAAGTGTGCAGCGCGTCGAAAACTATAAGGATTCACCGTTCCCGTAGTTCTATTCCGTCAGAGAAGACGTGGAAACACAAAAATCCATTATTTCGTTGATATCTCTTAAACTATAAGAGATACGAGGCTAATGTATAGGACCAAAAGTGTGCAGCGCGTCGAAAACTATAAGGCTTCACCGGTTCCCGATGCTCTATTCCGTCAGAGAAGACGTGGAAACACAAAAATCCATTATTTCGTTGATATCTCTTAAACTATAAGAGATACGAGGCTAATGTATAGGACCAAAGTGTGCAGCGCGTCGAAAAACTATAAGGACTTCACCGGTTCCGTAGCTCTATTCCGTCAGAGAAGACGTGGAAACACAAAAATCCATTATTTCGTTGATATCTCTTCAACTATAAGAGATACGAGGCTAATGTATAGGACCAAAAGTGTGCAGCGCGTCGAAAACTATAAGGCTTCACCGGTCCCGTAGCTCTATTCCGTCAGAGAAGACGTGGAAACACAAAAATCCATTATTTCGTTGATATCTCTTAAACTATAAGAGATACGAGGCTAATGTATAGAACCGAAAGTGTGCAGCGCGTCGAAAACTATAAGGATTCACCGGTTCCGTATGCTCTATTCCGTCAGAGAAGACGTGGAAACACAAAAATCCATTATTTCGTTGATATCTCTTAAACTATAAGAGATACGAGGCTAATGTATAGGACCAAAAGTGTGCAGCGCGTCGAGAACTATTAGGCTTCACCGGTCCCGTTGCTCTATTCCGTCAGAGAAGATGAGGAAACACAAAAATCCATTATTTCGTTGATATCTCTTAAACTGTAAGAGATACGAGGCTAATGTATAGGACCAAAAGTGTGCAGCGCGTCGAAAACAATAAGGATTCACCGTTCCCGTTGCTCTATTCCGTCAGAGAAGACGTGGAAACACAAAAATCCATTATTTCGTTGATATCTCTTAAACTATAAGGGATACGAGACTAATGTATAGGTCCAAAAGTGTGCAGCGCGTCGAAAACTATAAGGCTTCACCGGTACCGTAGTTGTATTCCGTCAGAGAAGACGTGGAAATAAAACAATCCATTATTTTGTGATATCTCTTAAACTATAGAAGATACGAGGCTAATGTATAAGACCAAAAGTGTGCAGCGCGTCGAGTACAATAAGAATTCACCGTTCCCGAACACCTGGCGAAGCCAGGTGTTCCCATGCCCTGTGTTTCCTTGCGTATTGGCCGGTCATGGTCTTTATGACTCGGTTGGTGCGTTCAAGGGGATTGCAATGGAGTGCGTATGCCGGCGTAAACCTTTGATTAATCCCGCAGTCTTTTAGGCGCTTGGCGAATTGTTTCGCTTTTAGCTGCGTACCGTTGTCGGACAGTATCTCGTCCGGGCACCCGTGGCGGAGAACAATCGCTTCCAAAACATGTTTAACGATGGCTGGTGCTGTGGCTCGGCGTAGAGGTCGGAGTTCGACTCAGTTTGTAAAGCGATCCTGCATGTTTAGGAGCCAGATATGGCCGGCGGCGGATCTGGGTAGCGGGCCGACAAGATCGATCGCTACTTGCTGCCACGGATGTCCAAGCGCGCTCGGATGTATCTGCCCGGCGGGCTTTTCCTGCGTCACTTTGTGAGCGAGACATTTCGGGCATTTTCGCACGTAGCGGGCGAAGTCTTGGAACATTCCCGGCCAGTAGAATCTTGATGCGATTCTGGCTATGATCTTTGCGATTCCGAGGTGCCCGGCGGTCGGTGCGTTGTGGTATCGTTCTAGTATATCTGGTCGTTGTTCTTTCGGCACGCACTCCTTCCACTGTTCCTGCTCTGGGGTTTCTTTAAAATCTAGGCTATGAAGCATGTGTTTCCACAATCGACCATGCTCGATGAGGAAATCGGGCACTTCATGCGGGGTTGTCTCGGCCGCGTGCCACAGTCTTTGAAACCACGTGCAGTTTAGCTTGGCTATTGCGGCTACTTCCGGTTGTCGGAATAGCGCATCGGCGACTTTATTCAGCGCGCCCTTCCGAAAACTTAATTTCAAAGTCGTACTGTTGCCCAACGGCCGAGGCGGCCCGTCGGCGACTCAATCTTTTGCAGCCATCTCAGGGCTTGGTGGTCGGTTATTACCGTAAATCGGTACCCCTCGAGGTATCCCCGCAGCCGTATAGTTTCGTTCGGCGTTATTTAGGGCGCGACTCGCATACGCGATGACCCGTTTCCCCTCGGGAAAATGCTGAGTCAGGATGGCCCCGAGGCCCGTGGTGCTCGCGTCGGTTTGTAGAAATAATTGCCGGTTAAAGTCCGGATACGCGAGTACCGGGGATGTTGTTAGCGCGGTTTTTAACGCCTCGAACGCGGCTTGTTCGGTGTCTCCCCATGTCCATCGGGCACGTTTGCCTGTGAGTGCGGTCAGCGGCGCGGCAAGAGTCGCAAAGTCTTTGACGAAGCGGCGGTACCATGACGCGACTCCCAGGACCCGGCGTACATTGCGGTTTGCGGGGCTTCCCATTTGGCGACGGCGCTGACTTGCTCGGGGTCCGTTCGGACGCCGTTGCGGTCGACAATATGGCCGAAATACTTTAGTTGGTCGACGCAGAATTGGCACTGCTCCGCGTTGATGCGCAGTCGCGCGTCACGTAGTCGCCGGAACACTTCTTTTACCAGCTTTAAGTGTGCGTTGAATGTTTCGCTGATGATGATTATATCATCTAAGTATACGAACACGTGTGGCTTCAGTTCGGGGCCCAATATCGTGTCGAGTAGCCGCTGAATCGTGGCCGGGGCAGAGTGTAGGCCGAACGGCATTACCTTGAATTGCGTTAGTCCCTTCCCCGGGACGGTGAATGCCGTTACGGGTCGGCTCTCCGGGGAGAGCGGGACTTGCCAATATCCGTTTTTTAAATCTAGTGTGGACAAATATTTCGCCCCCCTGAGCTTGTCTAGTGTGGCGGCGATGTATGGTAGCGGATACCCGTCTCTCTTGGTAACTCCGTTCACCCCCCGAAAATCGATACAAAACCGCGGCTTGCCGTCTTTTTTCCGAACGATGACCACCGGCGAGCTCCACGGGCTGTGTGACGGCTCAATGATGCCTTCCTTGAGCATCTTGTCGACTTCCTCATCGATGATCGCCTGCATGGCGAGATTGCGTGGGCGATACCGCTGTTTGAGCGGTACGTCAGTCTTCACACAAATGACGTGCTGTGCCCTGTCTGTGGGGCCCTGCATTCCTTCGAACTTTGGTAATTCGTCCGCCAAAAATCTCTGGAGACGTTCTTCTTCGGATTGCGGAACGTCGGACTTCTGTCCTATGGCGTATGCCGGCTCCGTGACCGATACTGCGCCCGACGGAGGTGGTGGCGGTATCGAGAAGTCTAGCTTGGTCCACAAGTCAACGCCGATCAATATTTCGTTGTCGAGCGTGGGCATAACTCGGAAGTGATGCCCAAAATAACCGTCCCTGGATGGTGACGGGTATTGTCATGTACCCTTTTATAGGCGTGCTAGACCCGTCGGCGAGATGCACCTGGCCACTCGCGGGCTTAATCGTATATCCCATCGCTTGTATTTTCTCGGCGGTCTGGCCATTAATAAATGAGGCTTCGGAGCCTGCCTCGATACAGGTATCGAGTAGTGCGTCAAACGGTTGACGGTGTATAAATGCGGTCAGGTGCGGTCGTGGTTTGTACGTCAGGCGGAGGACCGGGGCGCAACCGCTTCTTTCCCGGTCCGAGCGGCATTTCCCGGCGGCGGGTGGCAGTCTTTCGTGAAGACGCCGTCTCTCCCGCATTGCGAGCAGAAACGCCGGTGCGGTCGTTTGCAGTCGAATCGCGTGTGACCTCGCTGCTTGCACCTCCAACAACACTCGTAACGGTCGTAGGCGACGGCGGCCGCCGCGGGCTTTGGTAGCGGTACTTGGCGAACCCGCGTTTGTTCCTCAATATGCTCTAATTCCTCCGCCAGGCGCAGGATATCCCTGGTGCGCTTAATGATGTCCCGACGCACGTACAGGTGATAGCGCGGATGCATGTTGTTGTACAGGTTTTCGATCTGGTCCTCCTCGGTGAACCCCGTGGCTCGTCGCATCATGGTACTTAATTCCGTCGCGAAATTCCGATACGGTTCGTCTGGTCGCTGTAATCGCGTTTGAATTTCGCGGACGAGTTGCGCGCGGTACCGGCGCGGAAAAAAATAGTCGCAGAAATCGTCCCACTTTCGCCAGTTATGCTGGTTGTTCCGGCACCATAGGAGCGCGTCCCCGCGGAGTAATTCCGGTAATTCCATTAGCAATTGCGGCCGGGAGAATTGATAGCTCTCCTTAAGTTCTTCCAGCCGCTCGAGGAACGCTACGGGGTCTTTCCCGTCAAAATGACATCCCCATTTCAAAATCTGATTTACGACTTTAGCGGGGGATTCGCTCGGGCGCTCCCCCTCCGCGGAAATAAAATACCTCAGGGCCGGTCGGGGTCGGAGTCGGCGGTCGCAGTGTTACGGCGGGCGGGCCAGTGGGCTCGGGCGTGGTGACGGTCACCGTGGGCCCGATTCGCGGCTCCTCGATTGTCGCGACGACCGGCTGGACCATCTCTGGATGGTCGTCCACATAAAGGCTTAACCGGCGACGCAGGTCGTCGATCGTCCCGTCGGTTTCCAACCCGATAATTTCGAGCTCGCATACGAGCTGACTCTTGGTCAGGCGATAAATCCACGTTTTTGCCATTATATCTCTCGTTTATTATCTCTCGGAACGTAACGGTCCCTGTTCGGGCGCCATATTACGACCTGCCTATAGATCGGTGTCGAACGCGGACTAGCTCGTCGGGCCAGGAGTTCGATGGTAGGTCTAGAGACAATAGACGCGAGAAAGAGGCGAATGAAAGTAAAAGAGCAATTTATTACAATAAAGATGCTTTGAATATACAGAGTTGTGACTAAAGTTTGCGGCGTGGATTTATACCGCGCAGATTCGTAAAGGTACGTGATGTGCTATTATCGGCGCGCGTGCTACGGAGGCGCGAGGCCCAGTACGATAGAGAACAATATAAATCGAATGATAATACCGGCGCGTGTATTTCGGGGGCGCGGCGGCCCCGTCCGACAAAGTATAATGTAATTCAATGATAATACCGGCGCGTGTACTTCGGAGACGCGGCGGCCCAGTACGATAAAGAACAATATAATTCCCGGAGAATACCGGCGCGTGTACTTCGGAGGCGCGGCGGCCCAGTATGGCAACGTATAATACAATTCAGAGATAATTCCGGCGTATGTGTACTTCGGAGGCGCGGCGGCCCAGTACGGCAAAGTATAATACAATTCAAGGAAAATACCGGCGCGGGTACTTCGGAGACGCGGCGGCCCAGTACGGCAATGTATAATATAATTCAAAATGATATGATACGGTTCGGTGAATGTGTCTGCTACAATATATGAGTCGGGCTATAAATCGTATCTGTTACCGCGCGGAATTCGTCGCGTAACAGAAGGCGCGGAGCGCGTTATGGAGACACAGTCGCATCGGCGTTGTGACGTATCACTGTCGGAATTGTCGCGGCGCGGATGGGTTATCGCGGAGGTATCGCTTGGACGAGGAATGTAAATGCGTCGGCACCGAGAGCACTCGGCCGAGACGGAGAGCTTTCCACCTCGGTTTTCTGCCTTCGCGGATTGAGAAGGATGATTTCAGGATGGCAGCTACGAGAGTTCTTGATTGTGGCTGAGAGCGCTCGACCACGGTTTTCTGCTGCTACTGGATCGGACTTCTGCTCGGGATCAAGTGTGTCGTTTTATCGTGCAATCGCCTTTTTATACAAGGATACGGTATCTTGAACCGTCCCGATGTGGGGGTTGCGCGTGCGCGTTGCCGAACGCGTGGTCTTTAGCTGTCAGCGTGTTCGGCGGCGCTCGGCGGCGGTCGGGCCCGTCGGCCTCGCACATGGGGCCGGTCTCGGCTGTCAACGCGATCGCGCTGTTCGGCGGCGCTCGGCAGCGGTCGGGTCCCGTCGGCCGCGGTATCTCGATCCGTTTTGCGGCGAGATCGTTGTTTTAAGGATTAAAAAATGAGTGGTGGGCGCATCGCGCCCACGTCTCCGCCCGGCGGGTGTTCGGCCGGGCGGTGTCCGACGGGTGTCAGCCGGAACTATAATGTATCTTCAGGGGTGCATCGTTACAGCGTTGATATTTTGCGTTACTATTAATATGGATTAATATGGATTAATATGGATTAATAGACTTTTATACATGTTACTTAAATTTAATATTGTGTGTTACATAAATTCATGTATTCGTCTGCGTTAAATATATATATGTATGTATATATGTGTGTATGTGTATTTGTAAAGACATGAATACTGTTAGTGAGCCATTTAATTAAATTTTTTTTTTTTTTAGTTCTTACATGCCTCAAGGATGGGTATCAAGGTATGCGAATGAAGAACTTGGAGAAGAAGTGGACCCTAATATTAAACTTTAAATATTCCTTGCTTATATTTTACGTTCTACATTATTGTAATAAAATTGTTTCTTGCACTTTCATTGTCCTTTTCGTTTTTTGGTTTGTATCGAGTTGGATCAAGTAGCTGAGACACAGATCAATGAAAGAATTGTACAATGAATAGTGTATTTAATGTATTTTTTTTGTTTTCTTTGTCTGGTCTGTGTTGAGGTGGACCGAGTAACTGAAGCATGGAGCAGTGAACGAATTAAAAGAAAAGAAGACTACAGTTTAGTAATATATATAATATGTATAATTTCTTATGTACTGTAATAAAGATACAATGTTATTTTACATTAAAAATATAGTTTCTTTGTCCTATTCATTAATGAAACATGTACTTTTAATATATCAATTATATTTATTACAGATATATCTTTGTATTAGGCATACATAAAATTATTTTAAAATATAATATTAACGTATTTGTTTTTCAATTGTTGTATTAAAATTAAAATTGATTATTTATCACATTTAAAATGAAGCATGTATAATATATATATACATATATCATTTTTATTTTGGATGCATAGAAATCATTGGTAGGTAGTCTATGAGAGTTCTATATTTTCTGTGGGCGAGGGGTAAGCGGGGCAGGGGGGTTCCACGTAGTACCTAAAGGGACTCATAGATGGCGTTCGCGACCAAGATCACGGTCGATAATATCGATCGAGGTCACGCGATCTCTTTTACCATCTAAACTAGTCACGTGGTTTTTTTTACCATCCGAATTAGTCCGATGGTACATGCGATTGCTAACTGTACGTAGATAACATACCGAATAAGATTTAATAAGTTGTTTATCTATTATACATATCGACCGCGATGTTAGTCGCATGCGTGCCCTATGAGGTGTTCTCTATGCCCGGCGGTGGTGGGGGGTGTGGGGGCCCGTGGAGCAAGATCCCGGAGGGGGATCGTGCAATTGCGTTGATAGGTCCGCGTTGGAGAGGTAGGGAGAGGGGGAGGGGGAATTTAGGCACGTTTGTCGGGACACAGTGTAATATTTAAAATAACCTAAGGGTGATCGGCTATAATTTATGACATCGACAATAAATTATCGTGACGTCGGTTTGTCTTTTTTTTTTCTTCTTTTATTCTTTCTGTGGAGATCCCTTTGTCGAGGGCTTCGTGTTCGAACATGTTTCACGACGCCATTTTGGAGTTGTTAGGTCACGTACTACGTTTCTTTCTCTCGCTCGACTCATTTCCCTTTGCGTTCTCAAACTTTCTTTCCTCCTCTTCGGTATTTTAATATTTTAATATTTTAAATAATTTAATTATTTTATTAGTTCCTTAAATTTATAGTTTAAGAAAGAGACATTATCGCAACGTATAATTTAAACAAGGAATAGAGGAGAAGAAGGTGGAAGGAGAAAATAATATAAAATTGTTTACCGTGTTATTGTACATTTATTCATGTTGTACATTTATTCATGTTAAATCTTCTTTACAAGATATGTGTGCTGCGAGGTTTATTAAAACTGAAAAAAAAAAAATACAATTAAGTATGTAAAAAATGTATGCACAATTATATATGTATATACGCAAAATTTCAGTACTCACTCATTGTGCCGGTTCTTCCACGATTCGTTTCCAGTGTCCATCTTATAAAAATTCTAATTCTCCCAAATCCACTGATGCTCCAATGTCCGATGTTTAGGGCACCACTTGTACATGCGGCTGGCTAATTGCGATCGATCTACTTGATTAACGTCTTGACCCACGTCTTGGTTTTTATCCACATTCGCGTACTCACGATCCAAAAAACATTTCGGTTTTGATAGTGGTGGTTTGCGTTGCAATTCATACACAGAATCATCGCTTAAAGATTTAGTTGAATACACTGTGTTGAAAAAATAATCTTGAACTACAGCACAGCATGTCTTAATATCAAGAGAAACGTGTTCAAAACACATATCTCGTATATCTGTAATATCACAGGTCTGCAATACTTGATGTTTAGGACACCACTTGTTAGTTCGAGTGAGCACGTTTCGAAATCCAAGTTCTCGATCGCGAAGATTATGCACAATCGATGAACAATAATGTTTAGCCATTCCCGCGTTGTCCATATTTAACAGTTACAGCGTGTTCGAATTTTTTCAAAACTCGATACGACGAGAACGTAACTAACTAACGTCCGTGCTCGCCGGAAAAACTAACTAAAATGCTGTAGATTTTATTTACCAAGGTTGAATTTTCTTGGAAAATTTTGGAAGTTTCTTGGAAAATTCTGGAAGCTTTTGTCGAGGGCTGCATGTCGGGACATGTTACATTGCACTATTTGTGCCAACATTTTGGAACATAGGTACATATAAAACAGCAGGGTATGGCGCGACTGATACCCGTCATGGTTTTTCTATTTCAAGAAATAACCCTTTATATCTTCGCGGCTGTAAGAAAAAAGCGTTATAGAATTGAGCGCCGATGACAGGCCGCTATAATTTATGACCAAGTATCGTGACGCCGAGATGTCGTCTTTACTTTATTTTTTGTGAAGAGCCTTTTATCTGGGCTACGTGTCCATATTGTATATTGCAAGTCCGGATATGGTATATTGCACCATTTTTTGTGTCAAAATTTTTTTTAGAAACATATCCAGATTCAAATTTTAAGGGATGTTACTTCTCTTTACGATGCTCTTGGAAAGAGAGAGAAAAAGCGATAGACGAAAATGTATAAAAATGGAGAACGAAAGGCACCAAAATCGCAGTATACGCTAAGCATCAGCCCCGTGATTCTGCTCTGTGTCGTATATAAAGTCTTATACTATATACGTTCAGTACCAGTGTAAGTGCGCGCAAGTTAATAAAAAAAGTAAAGTGATTGATAAGTGACGTTACGAATATTGTTCTCAAAAATAATGGAGATGTAAAAGGACTTAATATTGTAAAAAAAGACATTTCAATATGGACCGTTTAAGAGAGCAAGTGCAAGAGCTCTCGGAGCAATCCGCTCGACTGAATTCGAGGGAAGAATTCACCGCGTGGGAGCAGCGATGCGACGAGATAATCGAGGAAGGACGTAGTTGCGCCAAGCGTCCACGATTATCCGTTCACGATAGACAATCTTCGGTGGCTCAAATCACGCGACTCGAAAGTTTGAAAGACTCGGTACGCCAACGTTTCGTGCATGCGGGCGCCGGATACAGTGCGAGTGCGGGTGAGACAGGACTCCGATGGTGCGATATCGATACGGCTTTTATAAGTCGTATACAGACTGGTGCGGTAATAAACTTAAAACATATAGTGCCTCGCCAGTTTCTCGAAGATGCCAGAGACATTGTGCTCGATCGTGTGCGGACCATCATGCGAGAGCATGAAAATGTGAAGGTGAATACCGTGTTCAACGGTGAATTTGTGACAGGTGATGAACGTGCGGATAAAAGTTTCGCTACGGGAAACTTTGAACTTTTTCGCACGTCCGACTTGTGTGAGTGGTATGAGCAGCGCGTTATCGAGCCTACGTTAGCCACCTTGGAAGAATTTCAAGAACGTGATAGTGGGTGGGCGTTGTCGCGTATACTGAACTTGACGGTAAATATAAACAAGTACAATCCTTTGCACGCGGGGTGTGTTGTGGAAATGCCGCGAGAGATAATAAAAAAGAAAGCGGTGATCAACGTGCAGACAAAGGACAATGCGTGTTTTGCGTGGTCGGTGGTGGCTGCTCTGCGTCCAGCCAAAACAAATGCAAATAAACCATTCTCGTACCCCCATTATACGTCGGTGCTAAATCTTAAGGACATTGTGTTTCCAATGACGTTAAACCAAATTAAGAAGTTTGAACGACTCAACGACGTGTCGATAAATGTATATACTGTCGAGCAACAAGAGCCGCTGAAAATTCTCCCGATACGACTCACCAACAGTAAAAAGAATAGTCACGTCAATTTGCTGTACCTGCCAGATCCGCGAGACGACAACGTGGGACATTTCGCGTTGATAAAGAACCTGTCCCGCCTCGTGAGCTCGCAGTTGAGCAAACACAATGGCCGGACATACTTTTGCGATCGGTGAGTACTTATACATTTTATATAAAATAAAAATTGAAATAAATTATTCCTTGTTTAAAAAAGATAATAAACAATTATGTTTTTTTTTCAGATGCCTACACTACTTCATTTCGAGCAAGAGATTGGAAGCCCACGCCATTGATTGCCGAAAGATGAACGACTGCGCAATCCGACTACCGAGCGACAACGACAAGTGGCTGAGCTTTAAAAACTGCAGCAGGAAGGAGCGGCTCCCGTTTGTTGTATACGCCGACCTTGAATGCACCCTAGAGAAAACGGATGCTGATCAGCAAGCGTCAACCTACATGTCTCAACATCATCAGGTATTCAGCATAGGGTACTACCTACAGTGCTCGTACGACAATTCGTTGTCTGTATATCGGTTTTGTCGCGATAGAGATTGTATTGCGTGGTTCGCCAACGAACTAAAGGAATTAGCGCATCGCGTAAAAGGTATTTTATCCGCAAATGTCCCCATGGCAAGCTTAACGCGAGACGAATGGGAAAAGTTTAATACAGCTACGCAATGTCACATATGTGAAAAACCGTTTGCGCCAGACGACACGCGGGTACGCGATCATTGCCATCTGACCGGTCGGTATAGAGGTCCCGCGCATTCAAATTGTAATTTGAATTATAAAAATTCGCACTTCATTCCCATTGTATTTCATAATTTATCCGGCTACGATTCACATTTCATTATTAAAGAAATTGCTACCACGTTTGAGGGCAAAATTGATTTGTTACCGATAACGAAGGAAAAATATATTTCATTCACGAAGCATGTTAATGATACCGCCGAAAGATCAAAGTCACAAAATTGTGTAAAGTTACGTTTTATAGATTCATATAAATTTCTAAATAGCAGCCTCGATAAATTAGCATGTTTTCTGTGCAGAGATAAATTAAAAATTGTGCGTTCTGAATTTTCGCAATTATCGACCGATGATTTTGATCTTTTGACGCGAAAAGGTGTATTTCCGTACGAATACATTGACTGCGTCGAAAAATTGGAGGACCCATGCTTACCACCGCGCGAATCGTTTTACAGTTCTTTGACCGGTAACACTATATCCGAGAGCGATTACGAGCACGCCGCGAACGTCTGGCGACGGTTTTCCATTCAAACCTTGGGCGAATACAGCGATCTATATCTAAAGACCGATGTCTTGTTATTGGCCGACATATTTGAAAATTTCCGCGATAGCTGTGTCGCGAGTTATGGATTAGATCCTGCGCATTATTATACTTTGCCAGGTTTCACGTGGGACGCCATGTTGAAATATACACGCATAAATTTTGAACTGCTCACCGACATTGACATGGTAATGTTTATCGAACGCGGTATTTGCGGCGGCCTCAGTCAATGTTCCGGTAGATATGCGCGAGCCAATAACAAGTACATGCAATCGTACGATCCATCGAAACCACCGTCGTACTTGATGTACTTTGACGTCAATAATTTGTACGGATGGGCAATGTGTCAACCATTACCTTATGCAAATTTTCGATGGATCGACGATATCTCGAACTTTGATGCGAGCGCGATCGCTTCGGATTCCCCGACTGGTTATGTTCTAGAAGTCGATCTCGAGTATCCGCGACATTTGCACGACGCGCATGCTGACCTACCGTTCTGTCCGACGCGCGATAAACCACCCAGAAAACGGCAAGAAAAACTTCTCGCAACTCTTTACGATAAGAAACGTTACGTCATACATTACCGTAACTTACAGCAATGTATTCGTCACGGTCTTCGCGTTACAAAGGTACACCGCGTATTGAAATTTTCGCAATCTCCATGGCTCCGCGATTACATAGAACTTAATACGACATTTAGAACGCGCGCGACAAACGATTTCGAAAAGAACTTATATAAATTGATGAATAACGCGGTTTTCGGAAAAACCATGGAGAATTTACGCAATCACGTAGATGTTAAACTACTGACAAAATGGAATGGGAGATACGGTGCTGAAGCAATGATCGCGAAACCAAATTTCCATGGCAGAAGTATTTTTTCGGAAATTTGGTTGCCGTTGAGCTGCGTAGACTCGAGGTGATGTTTAACAAACCTATCTACGTGGGCATGTGTATCCTCGACATATCCAAGACGTGTTTGTACGAATTTCATCACGAGTACATGTTACCACTGTATAGCGACAAGTGTAAAGTTATGTATACCGACACGGACAGTTTGATCTATCATATAGAGTGCGAGAATGTGTACGAAAACGTGAAACGCGACATTGATAGATTCGATACGAGCGATTACGCCGCGGACAACGCGTACGGTATACCACTTGTGAATAAAAAAGTACCGGGATTGATGAAAGATGAAAATAACGGCGCGATTATGACCGAATTCGTCGGACTCAGGGCGAAAATGTATGCGTTGAGGGTAGATGGTAAAAAGGACACAAAAAAGGCGAAAGGCATCAAAAGTAACGTCGTAGCGCGGACCATAACGTTCGACGATTACACGCAGTGTCTGCGAGATGAAATTGAAATGACTCGTCGCCAGTCGTGTATAAGATCGAGGCTGCACGAAGTGTATACAGTGTCCGAAACGAAAATCGCTCTGAGTCCGTACGACGATAAGCGATACATTGTGCTCGATTCTACCGATTATTCTACGTTGCCATGGGGACATTATAAAATAATTGTAACGTAATTTAGTATAATGTAGTATAATGTAGTGTAATAAAGATATCTTATTTCATTTATATATATATCTATTGTATATTTCTTATACATATTGTATAATAATAAAGATATTGTATTTTATATTTTTATATGTATATTGTATATTTCTTATATATGTCATATAATAATAAAGATGTCGTTTCATTATTTTTTTATATGTATATCGTATATTTCTCATATGTTGTGTACATATTTTTATATAGTAAAAAAATAAATGCAGCCTGTATAAAATTAAACCACATTGTCCTTGTGTATCCAAGAGTTGTGCGATCCATCGAATCCCAGCCATTTCACGTAAACTTTATCGCCCCTCCTGCGAAGTACTTTCTCCACGAGATATACGTCCGGGTAAGTCGCACGATGCAACTCGTGCTCGTAGAACGCTCCAGCGATAGATTTTCCACGATAGTCCTCGAGTAGATAGGTTACGGGATTAGTATGCTGCACTTTAACGATTTTAAACACCTCGGTGGTCCAATTCGGCGTGTAACCTTTTTCGAAAATCGTCTTGTATTTGCTAACGCGTACCGGGTCGCCTGCTTTGAACTTTGCCGGACCCGCGATCTTTATCGCGCTGTACACCGTACCCAGGAGTTTTTCAGCGATCGCGGGAGTAACTTCGACGGGTCGCATACCGATCGTTCGATGCTTGCGCGCGTTGTAATCCGTGACGAGACGCGGCAGCATGTCGACCCACTTGTAATTTCCGTTCAGCGTAAACATCTTCCACATGTCGTTCTTTAACGTGCGATTGAATCGCTCGACGACCGATGCCTTCATCACCGAATATGTGGAATAATGATTGATATCGTGTTTCTTTATGAATCGTTGTACGTCGGCGTTGTAAAATTCCTTTCCCATATCGGTTTGCAAGTTTTTCGGGAACCTCTTGCTGTCTCGAATTATCTTAGCGATAGCGTTGGCTGTCTCGCTTCCACCTTTACTCTTGAGTGGCACGGCCCACGCGTACTTGCTCAACACATCGATGACGGTAAGTATATAGTGGTATCCTTTGTTGAAACGCGAGTATGGACGCATCTCGACGATGTCAGCCTGCCACAGGTCGTCGTACCCTCGCACTATGACGTGTCTTCGTGGAAAATTTCTTCTCGCCGGAGCATGCAGTTCCTCGACGAGTCGTTGCTTCTCGATATTTTTACGTCCATCGGATTTCGACAATGTCATGTTTTTTTAGCGATACGATTGGTCAGCGCGTAATAATAATATGTGCAAAGAAATTATGATTTATATCTCCAACTTTTTTTCAATAGCCGTTTTTTTTTGTTTATTGTCCTTCAATAGCCGTTCTTTGTCATCCGCTGACCGTTTATAGCTATTCGTCAGCCGTTCATAGCCGTTCTTGAGCCGTTCTTGAGCCGCTTGATAGCTGCTCGATAGCTGTTTTTTAGTCGCTCGACAGCCCTCCGATAGCCGTTCCTGAACCGTTTTTGATCGTTCGTTGCCGCTTGTTAGTGGTTCGTAGCCGATCTTGGTCGTTTGTCCATTGTTGTCCGTTGTCGTTTCTGATTCAGCGGTAATCGAATGCCGAAGCTCGTTTATCGCAATCCGTAACGCTTGCACGTCCTTCTCGTACGCAGTCAACTTCTCGTCTGACGCTCTCAGTTGATTGCTTAACTTTATAATGTAATAATCCACGTATAGTTTGTTGACGGCGTCGGTATCAGCCTCCGGTTGCGCCACTTTACGAATCTTGCGCGACTTTGCGTCAAAATCCGTAGCGATGAGACATAGAGCGTTATTGCGCACGTAATGTCTCACGAATCCGCTCGACTGATGGTGCGAAACGGCGTTCGGCACGTCTCTGATCTGCTCGAATACCCCAAATTTGTTGATCGGCATTTCAACGTTGATTGAACAGCTCGCTGCCGCGCGATTCAATTTATAATAAGACCGGCTTCGCGAAGTTCTTCGATGATCGACATGATCTCGTTGTCGTGGGCATTGTTGCCAGCGTGGCGCGAAGCGTCGAGCAATCGTAGACGATCCACCAGCTCGTTGGGATCGTCCCAGTGCACGTAATCGATCTTATTGTCGGTCAGCGTCATCGCGCGAGGCGCGATTAATCCCTTTCCGGATCGTTTCTTCATGGACGCAGGTGGTATGAACTTCTGGATTATCTTCATGTACTTGTCCCCCCTGTGGGACTTTACTCGCCCGAGAGGATCGTGATTGAATCTATGAATGCTCGTCTCAAACAGGATATTCTTGTACTTTTGCATATCCTCCTCCGTGTAAATGTTTTATCAGGCTTGTTTTTAAAGATGAACTCGTAAATACCGGGTGTTGCCAATGTAATGTACGTCGCCGATATATATGTTATCCATGCTGTCCACCTTGAAACGTTTATTGCCGAGCATCATCATTCCATCGTTGCCGAGATAAACGCCGTACACCGGTATCTATATCGCTCTTTGGTTTGGCGCTCATAAGAGCCCCGATGTACTCTTGACCTAATGGACCCAAGGTATTATGCAACGTTTTCTCGACCCTCCGGCGTTTCCAACTCCTGTCGAATGGACGTCGCGAGCTCCGAGTCGTCCGTGAGTTCAAAAACAGGCGCGTTTTCGGGTAATTCGAACTTTATTGTAGGTTGCACTTTTCTCGCCGTTACGTATGGTGGAGATGATATCGGTGGAGATGAGGATATCGGTGTAGAGGTTATCGGTGGTACATTCCAGTGGAGCTTTCGATTGACTAGATTACGCGGCGTTCGGATCCGACGAGAAATATAATCGTTCTTCTTTTCGGCGTCACATCTTCGGAAAACGTGTCGATCTCGGCGACGCTCTCCGGCTCCTCTTTCTTCACCGCGCTCGAGTTCTCGGCGATCTTTCGCAGTGGCCCGATGAGAGGCTTAAAGTGCGTGTCCAACTCAATGTCCTTCTCGATCTTACCGGTCTTCAACTCGCGAAGTTTCTTTGCGAATCGATTTGCTCGTTTTCGCAATCTCTTTCGCAATCTTCTCGCGCTCACGAATATCATCACTCATGTCGATCGTGGTTATCGCGGAAAAAAAAAGCAACTACTGATCTCTCTCTCTCTCTCTCTCTCTCTACAATGTTTCACCTCGACGAGGTACCGACAACGACTGACCGCTTTTGCGGTATCGCGAAACACGTTAAATCCTTTTCTGTATCGACCATTGTTAAGCGAGCTGTCCTTGTCTATCACTACGAATCCGTAATCGTGGCTGCCAAACATTCACGACACAACGCGCAAAATTCATCGTACGACATGTCGGTATTCACGTGATCGTTGTACACGTGTTTCAGATTGGTGCCATCTTGTTTGAATAGGATCAACAGGTTCGCGTTGTCGCGTATTCAAATGTTTGGGTATTCTCGCGTAGTCTGACAGAGATAAAAGCAGTCACGCTCGAATGCCTGCCCATTGAAAAGTACTCTCTCACCGCGTTTTGCTTGTCGCATGCCACGTCATCGAAGACGAAGATCGAGTTTGGACAACGCATCGCTCGGCGGAATGACGTCACTGTTGTGGAGAACGTGAAGTAGCCGATTCATCGATCGATGTTAATAAATTTTCTAGATATCGATATTTCGGCTGATGTAGCGACTTTGAGTACTACGTAACACGTTTTCGAAATGTACACCGTGCGGACATTCCAACAAGCTTATCAGAACGTTGGTTTTACCGCAATTCGAAGGGACCCGCAAATGATTGCGCGCTTATAGTAGTCGGTAGCATCGTACCGTGCCTACGCTTCTCCGCGTTTTCCCCCA
>JASTWR010002360.1:0-21274 GCA_030770355.1 Harpagoxenus sublaevis
GTAAAATGATTCGCGCGGCGGTAAACGCAGTGTCCTGCAATTTGTCCATGCAATCCACGTATTCGTAAGGAAAGACACCTTTTCGCGTCAGTAGTTCTAAATCGTGGACTGATAATTCGGAAAATTTGGAACGTACAATTTTTAATTTGTCCTTATCGAGGAAGGATGCCAATTTCTCGAGACTAGTGGTGAGAAATTTTAATCGAATCGATGAACCGTAACTTTATATTGTTTCGCGAATCTGATTTATCGGCTGTGTCTTTAACGTTTTTCGTGAACGAAGATATATTTTTCTTTAGTTAACGGTAGTACTTCGATCGAACCTTCGAACGCGGTAGCTATTTCCTTTATGATAAAATGTGCGTCATAGCCGGATAAATTGTGAAACACTACGGGAATGACATATGAGTCTTTATAGTTGAGATTGCAGTTTGAATGCGCGGGACCTTTGTAACGACCGGTCAGATGGCAATGATCGCGTACTCGCTCCTCATCGTCGTTTAGTGTGAACGGTTTTTCGCAAATGTGGCAGTGCGTCGCGCTGTGAAACGCATGCCACTGTTCTTTCGAAGCGTTTCCATGGGGACATTGGCGGATAAAATACCTTTTACGCGATGCGCTATTTCTTCGAGTTCGTTGGCGAACCACGCGACGCAATCCTTATCGCGGCGAAACCGAAACGTACATAACGAGTCGTCGTAAGAGCACTGCACGTAGTATCCTATGCTAAATACCTCGTGGCGTTGATATGCGTACGTCGACGTTCTTTCATCCGCATCCATCTTCTCCAGGGTGCATTCGAGATCGGCGTACACCACAAACGAAAGCCGCTCCTTCCTGTTGTAGTTGCGGAAAGCTCAAGCCATTTGTCGTCCTCGCTCGGTAGTCGGATGGCGCAGTCGTTCATCTCACTGCAAGTCTACCGTGTGCGATTGCAACTTGTCGCTCGAACTAAAATAATGTAGACATCTGCAAAAAGATTTGCAATTTTTACATATATCTTTTATATAAAAAATATAATATAGTCGTATATTATGATTTTTCTGTTTAATGTTATACTCACCGATCGCAAAAGTATTTCCTATGTTCATATGTATTGTTACTTTGCTGAGCTCACGAGGCGGGACAGGTTCTTTATCCATGCGAAATGTCCCACGTTGTAGTCTCGCGAGTCTTGCACGTACAACAGATTGACGTGCTTTTCTCTCTTCCGGTCGGTGAGCCGTATCGGTAGAACGGTTAGCGTTTTATGTCCCTCGATGGTGTAGACATTTATCGATACGTCATTGAGTCGTTCAAATGTACTAATTCCTTTCAGAGACATAGGAAACTCAATGTCTTGTACATTTAACACGGTTGTATAATGCGGGTACAAGGATACCCGTTCCGCATGTATTTCGCTCGACTGGATACAGCGCGGCGACCACCGACCACGCGAAACACGCATTGTCCATGGACCGGACGTTAATCACCGCTTTCTTCCTCAATATCTCTTGCGGTAATTCCAGGTGACACCCCGCGCGCATAGGATCATATCTGTTGATATTAATTGTAAGATCAAGGATACGCGATAGGGCCCACCCGCTATCTCGCTCCTGGAACTCTTCGAGTTTCGCCAGTGTGGGTTCGATTACGTGTCGCTCGTACCACTCGCGCATATCGGATGTACGAAAGAGAGCATAGTTATTCGTGTTCATACTCTTATTGTCACGTTTATCACCCGTCACAAACTCACCGTTGAACACGGTGTTCACTTTCACGCTGTTGTGTATTCGTATAGCGTCCTTGCACTTTCTCGAGCACTATACTAGCAGCGTCCTACCATAAATTGTCGCGGTTCGATATAGTCTGTGTTAATCACCGCACCGGTCAGTATACGGCTTTCGAACGCGGCATCGATCTCTCGCCAAACGAGTCTTTCCGCGTTATTACCGCCGCCACTACTGGTGCCCGCGACCACCAAATCACCACCGCTGTGTATAAAACGTCTGTCTAATTGAATTCTCGCACCCTCGAGTAGTCTGACATTCGACACCAATAAATGTCTATCTCCAGGCCAGAGCCGAGGACGCTTGGCGCGACAGTGCTCTTCGAGCTGTTCAACGGTTTCCTCGCATCGCTGTGCCCACGTGAAATACTCGCCCAAGGTAGCGACTTGGCGCGACTGCTCCAACAGTTCGCGCGCAATTTTATTGAGGTTTTCCATGTTTAAAAAATTTCTTTTGCACTATTTTTAAATCTTTCTGCTCGCTGGAATCCTCCTTATATTTGCGACAGAATGTCTTTTAAATGCGAGAAAGTTATCTCTCCGTGCGTCGCCTAGTGGTGTCGTTGCGAACTACCGTCAAACTAGCAAGACTTCAAAATCATATACTGTGGCTCTGACGCGCTTCACTCATCGTTATATATTTCATCTATCATTCTTTTCTCTCCTTCCAACTGGAGCATCACGTATCGTTTCTTCTTCTTCTATCTACTGCATAGTGTCATCATCTGATCTATTGTTCTTCATATGCGTTACAGAAAGGTAATATCCCTTGGACGTTGCGTTCTGCTTACGCGCTATTTTGTCCACAACGTCTAGCAGCCTGATCTCGGCGCTCGCTTTGTCATACGCGCCGCTATAACCGAATGGATCCACTGCATAGCGTCATCAGATCTATTGTTCGTTATATGCGTTACAGAAAGGTAATATCACTTGGACGGTGAGTTCTGCTTACGCACTTTTTGTCTACAAATTCTAGCAGCCTGATCTCGGCGCTCGCTTTGTAACGCGCGACGCCGTAACCGAATGGCGTCGCGAAATATACCCCGATAAACAATAAAGTGGACACCAGAGGACATCGCGACGTTATAACCGAGCAACGTCGCGAAACTTGTCCTGACACGCAACCCTGATGAACAATTCTTCCTAGAAAAAAAGTGATAAAGAGGACACCAAAGGACATCGCGCCGTTTATAACCGAGTGACGCCGCGAAACATGCCCCGGCACGTTTACCGAAAACCCTCCGATAAACAGGTCTTCGGAGAAATAATGATGATCATGACCGCGACACCGCGACGGTTAAATCATTCTCATCGAGACAAACATTTTTTTTATCACCGATATTTAATCGTGAATATTGTTGACATATTTAATCCACTCTGAACAATGCATTCGCTTCGCATTAAGCGACGTCATAATCGAATGATGCAGTGAAACATGTCCTAACACGTTCGCTCAAAACCTTGATAAACACCTTTTCTCAGAATACGTTCTAGAAGCATTAATCCCCCCCACCACGTCATAATTTTTAAAAAAGGGTGTAGGGTGTTGCCGCGTATACGCTCCGTTAATTTTATGCGAACGGTCAGTCTTGTACAAACGGTCGACTTGTTATAACCGAGAGTGAAAAATATACTCCGCTGCGGGAAGCAACAGTGGTGCAAGCATGAATTATTACGTGCCGATTCCCGAAGCTGCAACTCCATCGAGTGAGAACAAGTGAGTTTCGTTTTATTTATAGAGTCTCCTATTTTATAATTTTTCCAATTTTATTATTATTTTAAAATTCATCGTTATTTTTTTCTACAGCACTTCGTTGGAGCGTCGTGCGGTGCGTATACTCAACAGACGATACGCATTGACATCTACAGCTTACAAGTATTTGGATATTGGGATCAGCGTGAGACCTCCACACGGTTCTTTTGTGGAATTGGTCCTTGGCGACAACCGAGGATTTCAAATCGCGATGCATCATGGAACGTGGACGGTGCTCATCGATAGACGCATGGATGTCGAGCGACTCGTGCAGTCAACCGTCGGTCAGTCGCTGACTATTCAAGATCTAATACTTGAAGTTGTACAAATGCGTGATGATAAACTTGTAAAATTGTCGTCGCGCAATACTTCTTTTGTACATGAAACCTGCAACTATTCTCTTTTTACTCACGCTCGAACACTGCGTCGAGCATGTCTTCCGCGAGCTATATCAGCTTGCGAGAGAGGTAGATAAGAGGTTCATCGATTTTGCAAGTATTCTACAAAGAAATCGTATTACTGAAAAATGTGACGCCTTTAGTATCTTGCGCAGCTATTACGACCAAACGTCAATTGTAGATTGCGAACTCATAGCGTATGCTATGGATGATATTATGTATGATGCATCGAGAAAGAGATCTTTTGATGTAGTAGATTAACATGAGAATAAATGTATAACATATCTAAAATAATTTTTTACTTATTTAATTTTCCTTCTACATCTCCTCCTTATCTGTTCCTTATTAGAATATTAAAATTTAAATACCGAGCGTATGATGCGCGAACGAAAGAAAGCGAATGGGATGGGTAGAGAGAACGCGAAGAGATGCGATATTGTAACTCTCAGATTACAATAACTGACCTACTGACCGACTTACCACTGCTTAGTCACACATAGTGACCCCCTATACAGAGTCTTGACATAAACGATTACGATTGCAGCTCGAGCGTCGTCCCGTCGGGCGCGGACACGGGCATCCCCCAAATTAAGGTAAAATAACGTTTTTTTTTAAACGCGGATTTTTCCGCAAACGGGAGCGCGAACGCGAACGCGGGCGGGCGGGCGGCGGCGCGGGCGGCGGCGCGGGCGGCGGCGCGGGTGGGCCCTAACGCGGCACCCCCTCCCCCGCGCGGACCCTACGCGACCATAATGCGGCACCCCTCCCCCGCGCGGACCCTACGCGACCATTACGCGGCACCCCTCCCCCGCGTGACGTCAACACCCCTCGCCCTCCTTTGTAATACGAGACGCCGCTTGTAAATATCCACCCCCCCCCCTCGCGTGATGTCATCCCCCTCGACCCTCGGTTACCCCCCCCCCCCTCACGTGACGTCATCCCCCCTCGCCCTCCTTTGTAATACGAGACGCCGCTTGTAAATATCCACCCCCCCCCTCACCCCCCTCTCGCGTAATGTCATCCTCCTCGACCCTCGGTTACCCCCCCCCCTCACGTGACGTCATCCCCCTCGCCCTCGGTTACCCCCCCGCCCCTCACCCCCCCTCATTGCCCCATGGGTCAGAACCGGTGTTCTACACCTACTGTAATTATCATATATAGGCGCTGTAATATTACGTATACGTATATATGTGCATGTGTATACATTATAATACGCCTTATATGCATGCCTTACACCGCATTCATCCTTACAGGGTATCCAATTTTAATCTACTCCTCCAAAAACTCTTATTTTTAATTATGAGAAAAAATGCTTTTACACAACAGTTGTTTAGCAGGATGACAGATGTAATGATTCTGATGTGCGTCATGTCGCAGATGTCGTTTTCAAGAAAAGACGACTAATTTCTATGGAACTTGATTTTTGTCTGATGAAAGTTATACATGTCATCGAGACGTTTTACTAAAATAAAGCTCTTTCGTTTCTAAGATATTTTAAATTTTGCTATGATATTTGCAATATAAAATATATGAAATATCTTGTAAAGTCTTCACTTTTCGAGGATTTTACCTTGAGATTTTTATATGTAGAATAAAAAGAATTGAATTTGTTGAAAAAAAACGCAAAAACTATTTTTTAAAATTTGATTGCATTTTGTACAATGTACATATTTTGCAAAATTGTAAATGTCAAAAATAATATTATTATTCGCTTTATTTCGTTATTCTGTGCATAAAAGTATGAAGATACAGTCATCGAAAAGTGAATATTTTACGAGACATTACATTTTTTATAAAAATACGACAAAATTTAAAATATCTCAGGACATTCTAACGAAAGAGAACTTTATTATAGTGTTTCGAAAATATCTCAACGAGATGTACAACTTTATGTGAAGGAAAAAATCAAGTTTTATAAGAAATTAGTCCCCTATTTTTTGAGAATGACATCTACGACACAACTCACATCGGAATCTTGTGTCTCCCTTCAAAGCAAACAACTTATGTTTGAAACATATATCTGCAAATAAGTTGTGAGGATAAACATTCGTTACGCTTTATTTTGTCCACCTTGTACGTTATATTGTTTATATATTTATACAATCAAGTGACAAATACATGCACAGCACATTTTTTCTTAAATGTACAAAAAGGATCGAAATTATGTGATTTTGATTATTGATACTATAGAATGGGCCCCTCCAACGCCCATTCCCGTGAGAACGCACCCAATATATTTGCTTTCGTCTCTCCGATTGTAATGTACAAAAAATACATTTGTAATAATCAGTACCGTCACAAAGACGCTTCTGATTTTTATTATATTATAGATGGATTACAGAATAGGCCCCTCCAACGCCTATTCCCGTGAGAACGCACCCAATATATTTATGTCCGTCTCTCCGATTTTACTTGATACATTTCTAATTATCAGTTCCGTCATAACAGACGCTTCTGACGTTTTACTTTGTCAGTACCATCAGAACAGACGCATCTGATTTTTATTATAATCTGTACCGTCCGAATAGACGCTTCCGGCATTTTATTTTGTCACTACCGTCAGAATAGACGCATCTGATTTTTATTATAATCAGTACCGTCCGAATATACGTTTGTGGCATTTTATTTTGCCAGTACCGTCACAACAGACGATTCTGATATTTAGTTTCCCAATACTAAACAAATACTTTATTCATTGAGACATGTTTTATCTAAACGATATATTTTTGCAATATCGTAACTTTGTAAATATTACTACGGACGTGTTGGAAATAGCGACAGATGTGCATCTTCTATAATTTTTAGAAAGTGTTGTCTCATCTGTCCTACTTTATAGGAATATTTTACATTACAAGGATTGCCTTGTAAGACTATAGTTGTGGCAAAAGTTGCAGCGTAAATTCCGCAACTTGTAGCGTCTGGTTGTGCATTAACTTTCTCAAAAATAATATCACTTTGCCTTATTTTTGGATATCGACGCTTTATATATTCTCTTTCCTTGCGTACCAATTTGTCGTATGTACAGCCAGGTATACTGTCATATACAAACAGTTTGGTGCCATCACAAAATATACATCGCCAGTGTTCAATTCCCTCTGTACCGTATTTATATTTTCCTCCAATTATTTGTAAGCTTTTGTCGCTCTTACTAGCGTCAATATAATCAGAAAGTCCTTGATATTGTACACTTTGCGTTTCAAAAGAAGTACTTTGTCTTACAATGCGTAAAAATTCATCTATCGATTCGTCCGTTAGGTTGTCGCCAGACAAGACGTTCTGTCTCACGATGGAAAAAGGTATAATAACTTCATCTAAATTTATTATTCGTCTTGCCTTATCCTCTTCGGTTATATCTCGCTTGTAGCTTGTACCAATATATGTACAATCATCATCCTGCTCCATATCTTGAGCAATCATAGCAGTGGTAATTGCTGTTTTGATCGGCGAAATGTCACATTTTAACGTTTCGTTATTTTCATTAATGACATTTTCGCTCTTTACTGCATTTTGCTCAATAGTTTTTCGACTACTTAATTTTTTACTTGCTTCCTGTGCTTCTATAATATATCTTGGCTCTCTTATAGGCATATTCCTTGCATGACGACTATTCAAGATTTCCGGAAGCATGCTATCGTGGTAGAAGCGTTTTAACAAAGGCAGCATATTAGTTTCCCAAAAAGCATTGTCTCTATTTACACGCACTATTTTCATGCTTTTTGGTGTCCATACAGCAAAAATGCAATATCCTCGTTGCGTTATGTTTAATTGACCTTGAACCTGATAAAAAAATTTATGATTTCTATTCATATTGTCAGGATTTTTTCTATCAAAGATGGTCTTCAAGGAAGCCAATTTTTCTATGGCTTCTTCTGCTGTTAAATTTTCAGCCGACTGAGGACATTTAATCTCCACCCGACCATCTTCGTCAATGAGCCCATCGGGAGAAGCACCCAGGAATGGATTTTTACCATCAATAAACAATCCGCAAGGTTTTATTTGTTTCTTGAGTTTTGCGGCTAACTCTTTCCTCGCATCCTCCTCTCGATCGCGACCATATTTCATGGCTGCAGTGTCAATGCACGGAGGAAACAAAATATCTTTCACTGTTGGTGCGCGAGGCGTTTGCAATCTCATACGACATACCCTTCCAAAATTGGATGCTGTCAACATGCGACTTCTTGTGACCATCCACAGCTCAGAATCACCTAGATCTATTGTGTTTCGTTCAATCTGCTTCCTGTTTTTCGCGTTTTCAGCCAACATATCAAAATGTTGCCGATTTTTTTCGAACACATCATCTGAATCGTCTGGTTTTTGCGATTGCGGGCCATAATGGCGATCTGTTCCTGATTCTCGCTTCGGTCTCTTTTGCCTTCCATCGATTTGTCGAGATTCTCTGGTTCTCGCAACTTTTATTTGCCGTCGCTTCTTCAGTTTATCGACAACAGGTGGAACTGCTTTACCTCTGACCTTATGCACTCTTGTAAGGATATATTGTGTATTGTATTGCACAGCTGATCCCAATAAGAGCCTCGTTTGCCAAAATTAACGCGCTTTCCGCCAATTTCTTTGCAGATTATGGAATTGAACGATTCTGCAGGATTATTTGTGTAATTTAACAGCAAACTATCTGAATAAGCTGCTATATATCTTACAGCAATCTGTATTTTTTGGTACAGACCATGCAGTTTCAGATCGTTTACGTAGTTTGTCTTCGTTTCATCTTCGCATTTACGACCGTGTTTCTTACATTTTGTATGCTCACCAAATACGTGGCTAGGAATCATGTTCAATATATTTTCTCGTAATTTCGTAGCCTGCAAATGAGGAGGTATGTTTTCTTTTCTTCGTAAAGAAGCTAGTTCCATAATCTCTTTTCGTATTGGTAAAATGTTGCTCTTTACAACATTTCTAAGCTGTACAAAATTACGTTTTCTTTTTTGCCCTTTTGCCTGAGTTGTTTCAGCCACGTTTTTTAATTTATTGCTCAGATTACGAAGCAGATGGTTGGTACATTCTATTTTTTGTACCCTTACCTTCGTTTCGCGATATGGGTCATTTTTGAGTATACAGTGATATACATTACTGTCGCCATCAGCGATAAGTGTTCTGTATATCAATCCGTGCATTTGCAGGCTGCTATTGAAACCTTCTGCAATGGCATCGCTCTCCATACTTGTGGAGCTTGCGTTGCGATCAAAATTTTTGTAGCACTTATGAGTTTTTGCTTTACAATTTCTTTGCTCCGCTACGTCGCATACCGTGCAATATTTGTTGCGGATGCCAACGAAGAGAATTTTCCTTGTGCGGTAACCGATTATGGCACCTGCACCGGAAAGTGAATCATAACGCGAGAAAGATTCCGGATAACGCGAACGACGGTCGCAACAACGCAAATAATAAACCAGGGTAACGCAAAATTAATATTCAGACTCAAACAACGCCACTGAATAATATCGAGACGCGAATCTAGTACAAAATACCAAACGCGAGTAGTAACGCAAACTAATACGCGGCAGCGAACAACGCAAACATAATATCGTTAATATCGCAATTAATAATTATCGCCATTAAGATCGCACATAATAACACTAAGTAATATCGCAAAAAATAACACAATAATATCAGAAATAATCCAAGGAACGTGAGATAATATTCGGACGCGACTCCGATACACGAGAATATCGAACGCGAACAATAGCGCAAAACAAATACGCGGCAGCGAGGAACGCAAGATACGAGAAAGACGATATAAACAGTAACGCGGAAGAATATCGCAAATAATAACGCGAAGAAAGATCACAAATAATAACGCGAAAGAAGATCGCGAAATACGGTCGCAAACCGTGGCGGCAAATAATTACAACTAATAACGCGAGATCCAATTACGAATAATAACGACGAATATTCTCGCAAATCGTAACGCCAATTAATATCTCTTACGATTACGCAAAATAATATCGTAATTAATAACGCGGAATCATAGCGATTAATCACGTAAAAGAATATCACAAACTATAACGCAAAATAATATCGCGACTACTAACGCAAAATAATAACACAAATAAGTAACGCAAAATAATATCGCGACTAATAACGCAAAATAAGAGCACAGATAATAACGCAAAATAAGAGCACAGATAATAACGCGAAATAATAACGCGACTAATAACGCAAAATAATAACAAATAATAACGCGAGACAATATCGCGACGAATAACGCAATATAATATCGCGAAACGATATCGCAAGTAATACGATGGGGTAGTGTCGCGAATAATATCTCCAGAGGATATCGGGAATGATAGATCCCGAGCGGCGCAGCTAACAAGACCCAGGAACGCGGCACGGAAATAATACGCAGCGAACAACATGCAAAAACACGCGGTATGCGGGCGCGACGTGACTCGCACGCTGGGGCGCGGCGGCGGAGGCGCGAGCGCGAACGCGGGTACGACTCGGGACGGCACGACGCAATCGAAAACGCCACAAGGGTCGAACTCTAACGGAACGCGAGCAGATACGAGTCTACGCCACACTCAACGCGCACTCAAAGTCGGTCGTAAGAACGCCGGACTTTACCCGGTACGCGAGCAGACACGAAGTTACGCCACACTCAACGCAAACCCGAGGACGTACGCCATACACGAATCTAATACGCGGCCACTCCCGGATGTCGCCCGCGCGAACGCGAGGCCTCGTCCTTCGACCCCGCCGAAGGTCGCCGCACACGCCCGCGATCACGATCTCCAAGGGGGTCGTCACGCGACGCGAACCCGCGATGCCCTAATCCCGCACACACAAAGCTCGCGCGACCGCCAAGGGGGCCCTCCGCGCTCGATGCCGATCGCTACCGCGTAATCACCAATTATTTGCAACGCCGTGCACGGCGAGCGGACACCAAAATTCACGAAAGCGGCACTAACGCGAATCGGCACGAAACGCGAACGCGACCCGACGGCTTTTCCGTGGCTGCACACAAAATATTACTTTGGCAACCTCACCGGCACTCGCCTCGGCTTCGTCGGCCGGATATCCTCCACGGGGCGTCTTCCTCGACCCCAAATTCGTCTCGGCAGGTACTTTTGCACACGCACGACTTGACTTGGCGAGGGGGCGAACCAAAAGAGATCGTTTCTTCGGTCGCTCGATTGCGGATCGACGACGCGCCCCACCCCGGGGGTGCGTACGTCTGTGGCGCGATAGCGCGGGCCAATCGGGATCGATCCCGCAAGTACGCCGCGACACTTCGCGTAGCGTAATCTCGCGTGATCCGTTGCGGGGTGCCTCGCGACTCCGCGATAATTAATCGATGGGGCGCTCGATGGAAGCGGATCGGACGCCCCGGTTCGTCTCACGGCATCTCCGCCGCGGGGACGTCCCTCCTCGCGATCTCCAGGTCGGAGTCGTAGCCGTTTTGGCGATTACGCCGCTTCACGGCGTAACGCCGTCGTGGCGGGGTCGTTCCGCCCTCCCGCATCCAGAGCGCCGGGACTGCTCCCGTTTGCACGCCGGGATCACGCGGTCGAAGTCTTCCTCCGCGCTCCCCTGTGCGTGACCCGCGATGATCCTTCATCTCCGCACTGCTGAATTCCGGAGCGTCCCTCGTCCCTCGCACTGCTCCTCTTCCCTGATGCCCGCAAGATCACTGCCGATGATGTTTTCGCCGGTGGATCCCGGCGAGGTGCCACGATTACAGAATATAATAAAATAAACAAAAAAGATAATTAATACGCTATCAGTTAACGACGAGGCCCCCCGGAGATTTCGCGCTGCTCTTCCGGCTCGCCCCCGAGCACAATTCCGCGCCCCGTGGCGGCGGCGGGGCCGCTGCAACGTGCAGCGGAACTGCCACGTCACAATACATGTATGTCATTGTAATAAAGTTTCAATTTCTTTGTACATGCATCTCATGTAGCTCATTTCAAAGTGAACAAATTTTAGCAGAGTAATTTCTCGATAGGATTGCATATTTCGCAGATAATATCGTTTTAAAAATTGTAGTTACCGAAACATTTAATTTACAACCAATGTGTTGTACAATTAATGTGAATGGATCATGGTAATGATACATATACATATGTATATAATATACATCGTAAATAAAAATAGAGGTAAACATTTTTAAAAAAAATCTTCACTGACGCTTGTAAAATGTATATTCATAATTATAAAGAAAAAAAAATAAAGATCCACCAGGCTCAGTGGCAAGTTTTATTGGTCGCTGTCACCATCCTTTCATACACGGGTAGCGGCGCCGTCGCGCTATCACCCTTTTTTCAGGTACCACTTTGCGATTCCATCGCTAATGCCGTGACTCTCACGTACAAATAGCGACACATATCCTTGCGATGCAGGCGGTGCGGGAACATATCCTTGCGGTGCAGTCGTTGCCGGCACATATCCTTGCGGTGCAGGGATTCGAACCTGAGTACCCTTGGGTGACAAGCGCGCGTTTTACCACTGAGCCACTGTGGATCACTACCTCTTATCAATCGAAATGTCTATTTATGTTACACTGCTATGTATACATATAATGTACGTTTATATATATATGCATTATATACATATATATGGGGCATTCCACGCCAATTCGCGAGGGGTCAAACCTCGACCTTTTTATTTCTGATGGCGGCTTGTTTTTTTAGCAGGTTTTTACCAGTACTATACCCATGTAAGAGCGTTTTTATAATAAATGTAGCGTTTCCGAAATAGAGCCTGCGCAAAATGTGTAATCCATCGGCTCCAAAGATTTTTAATGACTTTTTTCGCCTATCAGACAACGTCTAAGAAGAAAATTCATTGAACATAAAATACGCTATTTTGATCATATTTTTAAAAAAAAATTACTCCAGATTTTTATAATAATATTTTTAAGCAAATAAAGTAAAAAAACATCAAAAATTTTAAATATCTCAAAAACCCCATTTTCTATTTTCTTTAAATTTATAGGGAATATTCTGGGGAATATTAGAAAAATTTTAAGACCGGTCCGAAGTTGCGCAGAAAATTTGGAAATTTTTTATGAATTTTTTTGTGCGGTATTCGACTCACAAAAGTGCAGTTAAAATCGCGTTTTTGAATCGATTTAGCTAAACTTTTTTTAATTGATTGACATTACTTATTAACAAATAAAATAAGTGAACTGTGCCTTCTGCACACGCCTGTAAAATTTTTTTACTAAATTATGATGAAGATCCTGGAACAAAATTGCAATGAACAGTGTGAGAAAGGCGAAAATAATAAATTTGTGAGAAAATTTAATTCAATAAGTACATTTATTTAAGAACAGATTATTTATTATTTTAATTAAAGTAATTTAAATCGACCGTGACTGGCAATATATAACGTCTTTCCGATATGAACATTGAAAAACTGTGAGCCAACTTGGTTTGTCGGATTCACACAGCACTTTTTTGGATCAATCGTCGAGACATAATTAATTTCGACCATAGGTTTTGGTCAGTTGATGTAATTTCTAAATTAAATAGTTTAAATTTTTATTGCGAAAAAATATTACCACAGCCAGGGTTTGAACCTGGAACCTCCCGTATACCGTGCGGGTGTCGTGCCAATTCGACCACTGGGGCTGTGGTAATATTTATCGCAATAACAACTATAAGATGGAGCACCGATTCTTCGGTCGACGGTGTATAATAAACAGAATAATAAATTTCTTTCGCCAGTATAGAATAACAATTAAAGTAATTTAAATCGACCGTGACTGGCAATATATAACGTCTTTCACCGTCGACCGGTTGTTAATAAGTAATGTCAATCAATTAAGAAAAGTTTAGCTAAATCGATTCAGAATTGTTTGAAACGCGATTTTAACTGCACTTTTGTGAGTCGAATACTGCACAAAAAAATTCATTAAAAATTCCCAAATTTTCTACGCAACTTCGGACCGGTCTTAAAATTTTTCTAATATTCCCCAGAATATTCCCTATAAATTTAAAGAAAATAGAAAATGGGGTTTTCAAAATATTTAAAATTTTTGATGTTTTTTTACTTTATTTGTTTAAAAATATTATTATAAAAATCTGGAGAAATTTTTTTTAAAAAATATGATCAAAATAGCGTATTTTATGTTCAATGAATTTTCTTCTTAGACGTTGTCTAATAGGCGAAAAAAGTCATTGAAAATCTTTGGAGCCAATGGATTACACATTTTGCGCAGGCTCTATTTCAGAAACGCTACATTTATTATAAAAACGCTCTTACATGAGTATAGTGCTCGTAAAAACCTGCTAAAAAAACAAGCCGCCATCAGAAATAAAAAGGTCGAGGTTTGACCCCTCGCGAATTGGCGTGGAGAATGCCATATGCATATGTAAACACTGCGAGCCGTTTTCCCGCGAGCTCGCCACTCGCGGGGGCGTTCCCGCAAATTAACTCAATTACCAACGGTTAAGTCGCAAAAGGCATTACGCGAGAAGCTGGGCGCCAGGTGCGATTACGCGCACCACGTTTTCACTTACTCATACGTCCTTGCAAAAGCTGAATCTTCGCGAAATCGTCGAAGCTCAGGGCGGAATCCGTGATGTTAGTTAGGAGGGTGAGGGGAGAGAGCGTAGCGCAGAAACATAGAGAAATAAAGCCAAAGCGGGTGCACTTGTAATAAAATAATAATAAAGTATATTTCCGTAACACGCAAGAGAAAACGATCAGTCAGAACGGAACAGCAAATAACGACGAAGATACGGAGGTGTGCGTGACCCGCCGATATGTAATCTCGGTACGGAACTCTAATCGTACGCGGAACACGGAACCGGGATAGAATCCAACACGTCGGCACGAGCACGCGGTCATCCGTTCGACACACACACGCAAAGATGCACTCACACCTCCACCCCAACGTCGCACGCGATTACTCACACACATACGCAACACGAAGCATACTACGTACTTTTACGGCACGCGGGACGCTACACGCGCAGATACGAAACACAATACGCAATCCACGTGAAACACCCTATACGCGGGCCGCTGCGCCGCCCCGCACCCCCCCGCCGCACACCGCGCGACCCTCGATGCACTCTCCTGTGCAATCGCCCCGCGCGGGCACGCGGGCCAACAGCTGACGCGGCGCCCGGCACACGCAACGCGCAACCCGCTCGAACGCGCCCGGCGCGTGATCGTCCCCCGTCGCTCCCCGGCGCAATCACCGTCTTATACGCGCCTCTAATTACTCGCGGTACGCGGCACAATAGGCGGGCGCGAGGTCACACACACGCGCGCGGGCGGGAATCGTCCCGCAATCACACTCAACAATTTACGCGATGACTACCGGTCGCGACGAAGTCCCCGAGGAGGGCGAGAATACGCGTTATCGCCAACTCGATCCGCTCTCGGCCGGCCCACACAACGTTTTCTCGACGTTACGGTACACACGGGACTCTACGGTATATCCCGGTACGCACATTTACACTAGACGCGATTAGCGGACACGAGGGCACCGGCCGCGAGCGGAATCACGGTATCACTTTTCCTACCGGAGCGGCGGTCTCACAAAATTCTCCTCCTGAGCCGATGTCGGTGGTCGGGATCGGCGTCTCGTCTCGAGGCTGACACGGTAGTGACGATCCTGCGGCCCGGCGGGATCACCTCGGGCCCCCGCGCTTGCGCACCGAATCCGCTTCCTGTCCCAGCCATCCGCGCGTATCCTGCTGCCGAATTCCTCCTTCCGTGATCCGCTCCACCGGCCCGCGGTATTTGAAACGGGCGTGATAGGGTAAGTACGGCTGGCCGTGCCGCAATCTCTGGCCGACGTCCGGCGGGCCCGGCTGGCCAGGCCGTGACCGCGCCGACGGGCATATTCTCGCGTCCGGCGGAGGCGGCGGGACCGTCCGCCCGCTCCTGGGGGTGGCGGCTCAGCGTCCGACGCGGACCTCTGCGGGGCGTCCCCCTCGAGCGTCCTTGTACTCCTTCGGCGGCGGTATGGCTCGGGACGTGTGCGGCGGCGCGGCGGCGGACCCATGGGTGACCCGCCTGTCGGCCTCCCCGTCGCCTTCGCCTCTCCTCGACAGCTCCCGTAAGTTCCACGATGCGGCTTTTAAGCCGTTACAATAGCGCTTTGGACCCGCTCCGGCTGCAAAACGCTAAATATGGCTATTAATCTCGCTCGCCCCCGCTCGGGTCACCCCGCCCCCGATCCTACCCTCGGCCGAGCTTCGTCCGGGAGGAGGGCGTGACCTTTGTCACGTCACAACACATACATATGTATTGTATATACACATATATATATATATGTATATGTATATAATGCATATATGTATGTATATATATGTATATAATGCATATATATATATGTACATTATATCTATACATAGCAGTGAAACACAAATATACATTTCGATGGATAAAAGGTAGTGATCCACAGTGGCTCAGTGGTAAGACGCGCGCTTGTCACCCAAGGGTACTCAGGTTCAAATCCCTGCACCGCTAGGATATGTATATGCCGCTATTTGTGCGTGAAAGGACGGCGACAGCGACGGAATCGCAATCGGCACGTGAAAGAACGGCGACAGCGACTGAACCACTAATCGTGTATGAAACGATTATGACAGCGACCAACTTGCCACTGAGCCTGGTGGATCTTTATTTTATTCATAATATTTTACAATATTATGAATACATTTTACAAATGTTACTATTTTTTTTTTTTTTACAAAAATGTGTACCTTTATTTTTATTTATCGATGTATGCGATATGTATCAGTACGATGAATTGTATCGTAACACATTCATTATCTTACAATTAGTGTACAACACATGACATTGATCAACATTCCCAACAATATAATTTTAGTTATAAATTAAATGTCTCAGCAACTGCATTTGATATTTGGTATTATCTCCCTAAGTACAATATATATATATATATATCCAATTCAAGGGCAGGGTACGACGTCCGGGAAACGGATTTGAATACAACTTATTTCTGTAATAACCCTTTACTAGCAGTAAAACATAGTAAAGCGCTATCGCGGAACTCTCAACCGTTTTCGAGATAAAAAATCGTGGAAACCTTGCGACGCAAGTCTACCGGTTCGCTAACGCAGAGTTCAGACGAAGCGGCGTAGCCGCGCAGGTAAGGCGCGCGGCTGCTACGCCGCCGGCCCGGGTTTAATTCCCATTGATCTTTTGCAAATATTTTTTTTTTTTGCATTATTAATAAAAATGTTGAATTGGAGCAAAATAAATAATTGTAATAATTGTAACAAAAAATAAACAAAATGAAGGGAAATGCTTACCTTCCCTTTACAAAATAATTTCAATACACAGTAATTAATAATAATTATTTCACCCCGTTTTGTCAGCCTTGCGACGTTTATTTTTACCGACAGGTAAAGAATTTGATAAAAAGGTTGCAAAATGCTCCAGCGTAAAAGAACAAAGGGAAATAGCATCTCGTGAAGCTGCTATAAAAATTCATTCTCTAGTTCACCACCAAGCGCTCCTTTTTTCACAAATATGATAAAATATGCCTGGTATGTTGCAAAATTAGTGGAAGAGAGAACCTTTTTAAATGTTTTTACGATAATTATCATGCAGGACATTGTGAACGATATCCGCAGGGCATCGAAAGTGACAATGAATAAGTCAGGCCTTCGACAAGAAAACAATATATTTCTATATACTATCAGTATACATATATGTATATATTTCTTTATATTCTTGTTCATTGACTAAATAGTATAAAAAATAGTTCATTATGTTTTATTATTTCAAAAGTGCTCCAACTTACAATTAATCATTGTCCTTTATTTATAACATTTAAAACAGCGACAAATAATTATTATTAATTACTGTGTATTGAAATTATTTTGTAAAGGGAAGGTAAGCATTTCCCTTTATTTTGTTTATTTTTTGTTACAATTATTAAATTTATTTATTTTGCTTCAATCCAACATTTTTATTAATAACGCAAATAAGAAAAAATGACAAAAAAAAAAGATTTGCAAAAGATCAACGGGAATCGAACCAGGGCCGGCGGGGTAGCAGCCGCGCGCCTTAGCTGCGCGGCTACGCCGCTCCCTCGAAGCTCTGCGCTAGCGAACCGGTAGACTTGCGTCGCAAGGTTTCCACGATTTTCTATCTCGAAAACGGCTGAGAGTTGCGCGATAGCGCTTTACTATGTTTTACTGCTAGTGAAGGGTTATTACAGAAATAAGTTTCATTCAAATCCGTTTCCCGGTCGTCGTACCCTGCCCTTGAAAGGTAATACCGCTAATATGTTGTGTGTGTGTATATGTACATGTACTGTGACGTGACAAAAGTCGCGCCCTCCTCCCGGACGGAGCTCGGCCGAGGGTAAAATCGGGGGCGGGGTAACCCGAGCGGGGGCGAGCGAGATTAATAGCCATATTTAGCGTTTTGCAGCCGGAACGGATCAAAGCATATTGTAACGGCTTAAAAGCCGCATCGTGGGACTTAAGGGAGTTGTCGAGGAGAGGCGAAGGAGACGGGGAGGCCAACAGGCGGGTCACCCATGGGTCCGCCGCCGCGCCGCCGCACACGTCCCGAGCCATACCGCCGCCGAAGGAGCATGAGGACACTCGAGGGGGACGCCCCGCAGAGGTCCGCGTCGGACGCTGAGCCGCCACCCCCAGGAGCGGGCGGACGGTCCCGCCGCCTCCGCCGGACGCGAGAATATGCCCGTCGGCGCGGTCACGGCCTGGCCAGCCGGGCCCGACGGACGTCGGCCAGAGATTACGGCAAGGCCAGCCGTACTCACCCTATCACGCCCGTTTCAAATACCGCGGGCCGGTGGAGCGGATCACGGAAGGAGGAATTTGGCAGCAGGATACGGCGCGGATGGCTGGGACAGGAAGCGGATTCGGTGCGCAAGCGCGGGGGCCCGAGGTGATCCCGCCGGGCCGCAGGATCGTCACTACCGTGTCAGCCACGAAACGAGACGCCGATCCCGACCACCGACAGCGGATCGAGAGGATATTTTGTGAGATCGCCGCTCCGGTAGGCAAAGTGAAACAGTGATTCCGCTCGCGGCCGGTGCTCTCGTGTCCGCTAATCGCGTCTAGTGTAAATGTGCGTACCGGGAAATACCGTAGAGTCCCGCGTGTACCGTAACGTCGAGAAAACGTTGTGTGGGCCGGCCGAGAGCGGATCGAGTTGGCGATAACGCGTATTCTCGCCCTCCTCGGGGACTTCGTCGCGACCGGTAGTCATCGCGTAAATTGTTGTGTGTGATTGCGGGACGATTCCCGCCCGCGCGCGTGTGTGTGACCTCGCGCCCGCCTATTGTGCGGCGTACCGCGAGTAATTAGAGGCGCGTATAAGACGGTGATTGCGCCGGGGAGCGACGGGGGACGATCACGCGCCGGGCGCGTTCGTGCGGGTTGCGTGTTGCGTGTGCCGGGCGCCGCGTCAGCTGTTGGCCCGCGTGCCCGCGCGGGGCGATTGCACAGGCGAGTGCATCGTGTGTCACGCGGTGTGCATCGGGGGTGCGAAGCGGCGTGGCGGCCCGCGTATTGGGTGTTTCAAGTGAATTTCGTATCGTGTTCCGTATCTGCGCGTGTAACGTCCCGCGTGCCGTGAAAGTACGTGGTATGCTTCGTGTTGCGTGTATGTGTAAGTAATCGCGTGCGACGTTAAGGTGGATGGATGAGTGCATCTTTGCGTGTGTGTGTCGAACGGATGACCGCGTGCTCGTGCCGACGTAGTAGATTCGATCCCGGTTCCGGGTCCCGCGTACGATTAGAGTTCCGTACCGAGATTGCGTATCGACGGGTCACACACACCTCCGTATCTTCGTCGTTATATTTGCTGTTCTTTTCTGACTGATCGTTTTCTCTTGCAAGCGTTACGGAAATATACTTTATTATTATTTTATTACAATTGCACCCGCTTTGGCTTTATTTCTTTATGTTTCTGCGCTGCGCTCTCTCCCCTCACCCTCCTAACTAACATCACGAATTCCGCCCTGAGCTTCGACGATTTCGCGAAGATTCAGCTTTTGCAAGGACGTATGAGTAAGTGAAAACGTGGTGCGCGTAATCGCACCTGGCGCCCAGCTTCTCGCGTAATGCCTTTTGCGACTTGACCGTTGGTAATTGAAGTAATTTGCGGGAACGCCCCCGCGAGTGGCGAGCTCGCGGGAAAACGGCTCGCAGTACGTACATATTTATGGAAATATCAAAATATGTATATATATTTCTTATAATTGTGTGGACATATTACATTATAACAAACCTTTTCTAAATGTAATGTATTGATTTTTTAAATTTTGCAATTATCTGTCGTAATTGTAAGTTGTTGAAAAAAATTCAGATAATAATAATTATAAAATAATAATATTGCAATTGTGTAATGTATTGCAAAATAAATAATCTGAGACAGCCGCAAAATCCGAAATATGTGTGGGTACAACCGGCATAAGCATAGCTACGTCATAGGTCAAGAGAGAAGAAGACAGCCGAGACAGCAGATTGGGCAGATATATGTCTGTCTTCTTTTTGCTCGAAGCCTGCGACGCGACGCCGTGCCGAGCGGCCGAGTGCGCCCGCAGTTTTGCCGGCGCATCCCCACTCCCCAGTCTCCTTGCACATGGTGTATGTGTACAAGCAACGGCAGGAATGGTGTCTCGCCACGCGCGCGCGCGCGCGTCACGCATACACACATAGCACGTATCGTACGTGTGATTTGGATCGCGGAGCCGAGCGGGAGGGGAAAAGTAGTGGGGGATACTCCAATTTTGCATCCTTAGCGCGAGTCGGACAATAGAGAGAGTGAGCGTTACAAGATGTGATACTGATATCGCTTAGTGGTGTCTGGCGTGCACCGAGCGCCGGCATTAATTTTATTAATTATTATATCAAATATAGAGGCGAAATATAATAAACAATAAAATTAATGAATAACATGAATTTTTTCTTGAATGATTTAATTATATTATATAAATATAGTATAACTTCCATAAGAAAAGTGCACGCTCGTCCTGATTATTTACAATATTGATTTATTTATCATTGCGAAATTAATAACTTTTTTATTATAATCAAAATGAATGATAATGGAACAGAATGAGTTACTAGAACTTACTATCTCTAATGTTAACTTATTATTATCTTATATATATTTGCGAGAAAATTTATTATCTCTAAAATGTTAAAATATAGATGTTATATTTGAAAAAATATATAAATTGCTAGATGGTTTTGCGGGAGACATTCTTTCCAAGATGTGTGGATTTATTTTCGTAAACAATTTTCAATTACGTGCTTTGTGTATGTATACGTGACGCGCGCGCGCGCGTGTCGCGAGACACCATTCCTGCCGTTGCTTGTACAAGCAACGGCAGGAATGGTGTCTCATGGCGCGCGCGCGCGCGCG
>JASTWR010002361.1:0-21233 GCA_030770355.1 Harpagoxenus sublaevis
ATGGAGAATGTACCGCCGAATACCTCAGCGTACTGTCTCATCATACACGATCGCGTTATTCAGTACAACCCGTTGACCAACGTGGTGCGCAAAATTGTCTGAGCGTTCGCGGCAACGTCAAAGAAATTTTTTTCCAATACAATAAAAAAGAGGGGGGAGCAGGGTATAAATCAAAAGTGTCGAGAGACGTCTGCATATTTGCGTGTCATTCTTCTCGAGTAACGCATCAAAGAGAAATCTTATGTCCGTACCAACGTTCGTGGACCTGCAAGGTTTCCTCGTCGGAATGAAATTTGTCGTGAAGGAGGTGGCGGTGCTGCGAAAGGGGACCGTTCTGGCGCATTACATCTTTGAACGCCCCATGCCGTGGAATCTCCTCATGAATTTCGACAAATCATGTGCTACCTGGTTGATCAAAAATCATCATGGATTACGATGGAACGACGGAAACGTGCCGTACAGCATGGTGAAACATCTAATTACATCGGCCGTGCTTGGTATGGAAGAGGATGATGATAATGACGACGAAACGCCGCCGACTCTCGTGTACGTCAAGGGAATCCAAAAACGCGAATGGCTGGTGGATCTGCTCGAAAATTTTGCGAGAAAGAAAATGATCATCGAGACTCTGGATGCTGATTACGAAGACATCGACTCTTTGAACAATATGGATGCCGCTAATACTGTGCGATGCGGAAAACATACAAAGAATTGCGCGTTGCAAAACGTATTTAAAATATTTAACTGGTGGTCGAAACACGAGAAAAAAGTGGAATTTTTTTATACAACTTATAAAAATAAATAAATAAATTATACATATATGTACATTACAATGTTTTATTTTATATCTCCTTCCCCATCTACTTCGCATGAATATATATGTAACAGAAAAATAAAGCCTTTCTTCAGGTCACGATGTACGACTTTAATTTCCACTCGAGCGATATACGCAACGTTCGCCTGAACATCGGCGCTCGCTCGCTTCTGTAGTGCTTTGTTTACAAGCGTGAAAGATGAACCGATATGCCCATCCTAAACTACGATATTTGACTCTTCGTAGAAAGAATCACGGCGCCATTCGGTTATGGTGTCTCGTATTTACAGATCGAGCGAGCGTTCTAGCGGGTTTCTTGCAGCAGTTACGCCTCAGTCTGCAACAGTCGCTCGCCGGTTATATACGCAAGTCGTTCGCGGTGACAGTTTTTTTTTGTCAGTTTTTGTGAGTGTGATAGTGTGTGTGTCGAGGGTCTGAGCCGCGGGTGTCATGTACGTAATTACCTCTCCTATAAAGTATAAAGTATGTTTCTTGATCGTGTTGCGATACGATTAAGAACAGGTACTTGATAGGAGACGTAATTACGTAGTACCCGCTGGAGTACCCGGCGCTGAATATTATTATTATCGGGAGAGTTGTCGCGGCCGTTGCCTAAGCTGAGGGGTGTGATAGCAGTGGATTATTACAAGGTGCGAAAAAAAACGTTATGGCACCTCGTATGGGCACGGGGTCGGACCCCGAGATTGTCCCGTTCTTCGGGGTGCCGCCAGAGGCCGAACAATTCATAGAAGAGCCACAACCACAAGTGGACTTGTTACCACCACGGGGCATAGACGTTCATATCCGAGCGCTAACGTACGTTCGGGATCTAGAACATTACGAACGTACGTTAGTGCGACGCCCGGGACGCATTGCGGCCAACGACCCCGACAATGACGAACTCGTCACACGGTTGGTTGCGGCAGGCCTGCGACCCCCGTTTCGAGTCGCTGGCCGTGGTTGGGGTCATTTCGGCCATCGCGCCCTTCTTAGTGAGATTGCCCGCTTGCTTGTAATAGGGGTCCCGCAGGCAGTTGGTCGTGGTCGTGGCCGTGATCTTGGTGGCGGTGGTGGTGGTGGTGGTGGTGGTGGTGGTGGTGGTGGACACGGTCGAGGCCGCGGTGGTGGCGGTAATGCTGGTCAAGGTCAAGGTGGCGGTAATGCTGGTCAAAGTCAAGGTGGTGGCATAGGCCGCGTTGAGGGGATAAGACGACTGCTGCAAAGATTGCAGCTCGAGCGTCACCCCGTCGGACGCGGACACGGGCATCCCCCCCCCCCCCAAATTAAGGTAAGAACGAGCGGAAGCGCGAACGGCGACGCTGGCGGGCGGGCGGGCGAGTTGAGAGAGCCGTCGGCGCGGGCGGCGCGGGCGGGCGGCGGCGGCGGCGGCGCGGCGGCGGCGGCGCGGCGGGCCCTACCCCTAACGCGGTACACCTCCCCCGCGCGGACCCTACGCGACACCCCTCCCCCGCGCGGACCCTACGCGACACCCTTCCCCCGCGCGGACCCTACTCGGCACCCCTCCCCCGCGCGGACCCTACGCGGCACCCCTCCCCCGCGCGGGAGCGTCCCGTTTGACCACGTTAATATTGACCACGGTCCCGATTGACCACGTTGATATTGACCACGTTGCAATTGACCACGTTGCGATTGACCACGTTGCGATTGACCACGGTCCCGATTGACCACGGTTTCGATTGACCACCGTTCCGATTGACCACGGTTCCGATTGACCACCGTCCCGATTGACCACGGTCCCAATTGACCACAGTCCCAATTGACCACAGTCCCGATTGACCACGGTCCCGATTGACCACCGTCCAGATTGACCACGGTCCCGATTGACCACCGTCCCGATTGACCACAGTCCCGATTGACCACAGTCCCGATTGACCACCGTCCCGATTGACCACGGTCCCGATTGACCACCGTCCCGATTAACCACCGTCCCGAACTAACCTATATAGGTTAATGACGCGCTTTAAACAATTAAATACTTTTAAAGCGCGTCACTAATCGTCAATCGGGACCGTGGTCAATCGGGACCGTGGTCAATCGGGACGGTGGTCAATCGGGACGGTGGTCAATCGGAACGGTGGTCAATCGGGACGGTGGTCAATCGGGACCGTGGTCAATCGGGACTGTGGTCAATCGAGACTCTGGTCAATCGGGTCGGTGGTCAATCGGGGCCGTGGTCAATCGGGACGGTGGTCAATCGGGACCGTGGTCAATCGGGACGGTGGTCAATCGGGACGGTGGTCAATTGGGACCGTGGTCAATTAGGACAGTGGTCAATCGGGACCGTGGTCAATCACAACGTGGTCAATTGTAACGTGGTCAATCGCAACGTGGTCAATTTCAACGTAGTCAATCGGGACCGTGGTCAATATCTACGTGGTCAAACGGGTGCCACTCCCCCCGCGCGGACCCTACGCGGCACCCCTCCCCCGCGCGGACCCTACGCGACTCTAACGCGGCACCCCTCCCCCGCGTCACGTCAACACCCCTCACCCTCCTTTGTAATATGAGATGTCGCCTGTGCCGTCGTCCACCTCGCCCTCGGTTACCCCCCCCCCCCGCCCCTCACCCCCCCTCATTGCCCCATGGGTCGGAACCGGGATACTATCCCTACTGGTGTGCATTTTTAAAAGAATTGTACTTGCTTATTTTAAAAATAGGTTACTGAGCGTTTGTAAAGAATTGCTTTACGTTTGCAAAAAATTAAAACAAAATGTCTCTAAAGACAGAAAATATTATTTTAAAGCCTAAAAATAGAGATCAAGAGACACGGTAGTGTCTCGCGCCAAGTACGCGCGGAGCGAGACAGCCGTGGCTCTATATACGCGACGCGACGAGTTGCGAGTACCCGAGATTTTTAGATATCGATAACCAGTGAACGGATCAAGTTCTAACTAGGCTTATCGTAAAGCTTGGACCAAATTTATATAAGAAAAGTGTTTTTATTTTTCCGCTACGTGCCCTGCGAGCGGAGATATTACGATGCATAGGATAAAGTGTAAAATTTTCAATTAAGAAACGTCCACGTATTACGGTTGCTGTATTCGCCACGGCGCGCGGCAGCAGCACTGGAGTTGCTGATTTTGTAACTTTCGTAGCCTTGCCGTTATGCGATGCGGCGCTGGCATTAGTTCGATCACATGTGATGTGACACACGTAAACATAACATAACCATAAAGCTGCCCATACACGTCGCGAGTCCGGCTCGGCTCGGTTTCTACTCGTTCGTGGGTGAGATGTTACGAGACGGGCTCGGCGTCCGACGAGCCAAATTTCGGGACTATTCGGGAGTGTGTGTGTGGTGAAAAACGTTTGAGTCCGGCTCGCGAATCAAACTCGTACATATAATTGGCCGCTTCAGACGTCCGCGTCGTCGAGAAATATTCCGTCCGCGTTGTCGCGTCCGAACACTCCGAACAAAGTACATGAGTGCTAGAGTGACAGAGTTCGCGCCTTGTGGATGGCTGGTTCCTGGGATACACCCTGAGCGAGGATGGCGAGGTTATATCTATCGTACGTATTGTTCTTTCTCGCGTTCCGCTCGCGTTCCCCGCTCGCGTTCCCCGCTCGCGTTTCCCGCTCGCGTTCCCCGCTCGCGTTCTCTCTCTCTCTCTCTCTCTCTCTCTCTCTCTCTCTCTCTATCTCTCTCTCCCCCTTCCCCTTCTCCCCCCTCTCTCTCTCTTTTTCTCTAATAATGACTATCAAATATATGTGTAAAATTGAATCTAAATATTTTTTGTATTATAACACAAAAATTATATCTGACAGTGACATCCTTAATTAAATGTGCAGTGTAGTTTGTATTATAAATTATTAATTGCTTTATTTTGTTAACAAACTTTACTATACATATATTATCTACTATGATATTCTGCCAATAGCATCGTACATGCCAAATTCTGTATCAAATCGGTTTTTCTTTCGACAAAATTTATAGCAAACACTGCATAATGTGCTCTCGACCAATTTGACTTTGCCTAGTATACTCATATTTTGTGTCTTAATTTTTTTCATGATTTATAAATTTATACACTGCACATTTAAGGATGTCAAACTCTCAGATATAATTCTTGTAAGTTATAATACAAAAAATATTTACATTTGATTTTATCAGACATAAATGTCGATGTCAATAGGCATTATGGCGTTTGATGTATCTATAACAAACAGAGGTGATATCCGTACAAAATTACCTTTTACAAAAAGGTAAAAAAAAGTCGCCAAGCACGCGTGGTATACCTTGAAAAAATCGAAGTAGTTATCTTTGTACCTCAAAAAAATCCAAGTAATATCTTTACCTTAAAACAACCAAAGTAATATATTTACCTTGAAAAAATCGAAGTAATATATTTGTTACAAAAAAAAAGAAATGATATCTTTAAATTATGCGCCAATTAAATATATACTATATCGAAAAATAACTATTATTTTTTTAAAAAATGTATTCCCATTAAAGTGAAAAAATTAATATAAAATGTGAAAAATTTTAGTGAAAAAAACTTGGCGCTGCAAAATTTTAAAATATTTGAAAGCAATAAATAACTAATTTAAAATATTAAATTAATAATTACAATGTGAATGTAGAGACTTTCACACATTAATTTAAAGTACTTTTTCCATTTTTAGAAATTTTTTTATTAATATATATTATTACGTCTAGCAGCGCCGTTTTTTTCACTAAAATTTTTCACATTTTATATTAATTTTTTCACTTTAATGGGAATACATTTTTTGAAAAAACAATAGTTATTTTTCGATATAATATATATTTAATTGGCGCATAATTTAAAGATCATTTCTTTTTTTTGTAACAAATATATTACTTCGATTTTTTCAAGGTAAATATATTACTTTGGTTGTTTGAAGGTAAAGATATTACTTGGATTTTTTTGAGGTACAAAGATAACTACTTCGATTTTTTCAAGGTATTATTAACCGAAATGGATGGCTTAACGATGAACATATGGATCATTTTCACCAACTTTTAAAAAATTGTTCCGATTATAGACCTGTCTCAACATGGCGAATAAAAATGCCTGATACGATTCAACCTGTATCACAAGATACAAAACACATTCAAATATTACACAGTCCGTCACATTGGGTATGTAGCTATTACGATAGAAAAAATATATTTACATATGATTCTTTGAATAAACAAACATTACATAAAGACCATGAAAAATTCTTGAGAAGATTGTTTCCAACATAAGTATGATTTTAACAAAAATCCTGTCAAGTTTCCTACAGTACAACAACAGCCCAACTATAATGATTGTGGTGTTTTCGCAATAGCCTTTGGTACTTCATTATTATATAATATTAAACCTGACAAAGTTAGGTATAATCATAGTTTAATGCGTTGGCATTTAATAAAAATTTTCGAATTTAATGTTATTGAGCATTTTCCTCAAGATTTAAACAATCCTCAGACAGTGCTTCCATTAGCAGTAATAAAGGCAAAAAAAGCTGAAGCAGCACGTATACGTGCAAAACGTCAATATGACAATATACAGAAAGAGAATCAATTACAAAATAATAGTGATTCTCATCAATCTAAAACAGTTTCAAATGTGTGTATAGATAAAGGTACAAAACGTCAATGTGAGATAGAACAACATTGTGATTTACATCAATCTAACAATAAGAAAATATGTTTATTATATAACAATGAAAATATTAGTTTATGTAACAGCAATAAGCAGAATCAAGTACATCAAGATGTAACATATTTTGAAAATAAAAATATTGATAAACATTTGCAATATGTAAATGATCTAAGAGTAGATCTTAATGAAGAGAATATCAACAATAACAACAAACATCAAAAAAAAATGCAGTATGAACAAAAAATTGAACATTTAAATCAAGTGACCTACATGGTTATTTCAGAATCTGATTGCACTGACGTACATCAACAAAACTTAGAATGCGATGGTAAAAAACGTAAATATGACGAACAGTGCTTAGATAATAATGCTAAAAAGAATGCTAGAAGGCGATATGCATATCAACAAGACCTAGAAAATAATCGCGCTGTTCGAGTACAACGATATAATAAAAATCCAGAAAAATATCGCGTTTATAAAGCACAACAATATAATAAAAATCCGGAAAAAAACGCACTCGTTCAGTACAAGAATATAATAAAAATCGAAAAAATATTCTTCTTAAAAAGAGACTTCGATATCAAGAAGAGCGTGAACGAGAGAGACAAAAAGCATTATCTTCTGATCAAGAATGGCTTCGCAATAAGCGATATTATCAGAAAAGAAGTTCTAAGTTATCGAGACTTGGAAAGAAAAATTACGATATTGCAAAAAATATTAGGAAAAAATATGTCCAGATTCGGTTGAAAAATTCTATAAAATTTCGGGAGTCCCCGGAAGTTATTATTAAAAATATTCTACACAAGTTGAATATTACAGACTCCAGCAAAGATTACATTGAAAAGCGATTAGAAGTTGAAAGAGTCATACGCTGGTGTATGTATATTAGAGAATGTTATGTTCGTAATATGCGTAAAATATTAACTTGGCTTAAAAACAAATCAGAAGTATGTTTAACTCTTGTTGCAGCATGTTCTACAGTTGATGACAAATTATGTACGCTGTATGGCGAATCTAGACATACAGCTTCTTCCGAAAGTTATTTTCTTGATTCTACATATCACGATATAAAATCATTTAAAGCCAATACAGCGGAGCCTTTAATAATAATAAATACAAAAGGACTGACTGAAAATGTATTACCTTTGATAGAAGCGCGAGCAAAAAAAACGTGGTTGTGCAATTCTTTATGTAAAATTAATGATGCGGTCTTAATTGATCGATATCAAAAACTTCTAGTAGCTATAAATACATGTACTTTAAGAAACGTACCAAAACTGATGCGGAACATTTTCGAATGTACTGTGAAAACTTGATATAAATTAGGCCATACGCAAAATTGTTACATTGATTTAAATCTTTGTAAAGCAATGTCTGTTCCAATGCAATTGTTATTGCCTCATTTCCCCAAAGTAAGATATTTTATGCGTGTTATATATCGACTTAAGAGTTGTTATCAAAAGATGTTACATTTGGACGAAGCATTATATTCTGCTGAACTAAATATATTAAATGAAATTGTAACTTCAGCACAAGAAAAAGCAGATGTGTACAAGCATCGGCAAAGTGAAATAACTTTGAGTGATGATGATATTTTTTCTAAATATTATAACGCATTTACAGTTTTGAAAAACGTTCACTGGACACACCACGGTACGTTTGTGTGTCATGTGAGAGACTTTGTTGTAAAAGAAGTGTTTCTAAACTTACTGAACGTAAACTTAAAACATGAGATAATCCAATTTGGAAAGATTTAATGGCATATGTAGAGCGAAAACAAATTAATCTGCAATATATTTGTCATTATTGTGATCGTAAATTGCGTAGCGGCTTGTTACCTGCTTACTGCGTTCTAAATAATCTCTCCGTAAATGATGTACCCGAAGTAATATCGTCTCTTAATGAATTTGAGAAATTGCTTGTACAGAGAGCTAAAGCTTTTCAAACTGTTGTTAAAATGGGAACAGTTGTTAACAGAAAAATACCTGCAAGACAAAAGATACAAAAAGTTAAAGGTAGAACATTTCATTTGCCACTTCCCTTACAACAGACCATCGATAAGTTATGTTCCGTAACTGATCCAATAAATCTCAATCACGAATTGTATATTTTACTTCGAAATATTTCGACTAAGTCAAAAATTATCTGGGAAGATTTGGTGGCTATGAAAAAAGTATTTGATGCTCTAACATGGCTGAAAAATAATAATTTTTTATATTTTAATATTGTATTGCCCAATACTCACGAAAAATTATGGGATAGTTTGGGAGTATTGAGCAATGCAGAATTTCAAATGCAAGAAACAGAAAATGATACAAGAGTTTCAGATAATGACGAATGTGATGATGATGATCTTAAATTAAATAATGTCGAATTACATACACAAAAAATAAAAGATCATGCAGAAGTTGCATTGGATGATCAGCACGGGGCGATGCTAACACAAAAAGATGAAGGCGATAGTTATTATGAGCAATATACTGTATATCCTCTGTATGAAAAAAAAGATAATCGATCTGCTACTTCTTTATATCAAATGTTAAAAATTCAGGATATACCTCTAGATAATCGTGAAAAGAATTTAGATTTGATGTGTTTTCCAGATTTATTTCCATTTGGTTGTAATGGACAACGTGACGAAAGTAGGCCGGTCAAACTTCAGGAGCATGAATTTATTAAATGTCGTTTGACGTCTAAACATCCAGAATTTAGATTAAATCAACAATATCTGTTTTATTTGCTCCATAATGCGACTATTCGTCAGTTAAGTCGTGGAATTTATCATAAATTGAATATAACTAATCCACGTAGTCGTTACACGGCTGCGAAGTATTTAGAGGCTATGAAGAAAGAACAGTTAGAGTCCGACTTAAATACAATGTTTTCTTCACTTCGAAATACTGAGCAATATTGGCGTAGACCGAGAAGTGATTTGAATTGTATGACGCTACATTACGGACCCGCGACATGGTTTCTAACGTTAAGTCCTAGTGAATGGTTATGGGACGAATTAGGTGAATATATTCGTGAAGCAAATGGATGGCAAGAGTCTTCATTGAGCACCAGTGAACTCGTTGCTAAAGATCCTGTATCAACGTCAAGATTTCTTGATAATAAATTCAAAGCGATGCTTGATTTTATTTGTTCCAAAGATTCTCCACTCGGTGAAGTAGAACATTATTTTTGTCGACGAGAATATCAGGGTAGAGGTATACAACATTTTCACTTATTACTTTGGATTAAAGATGCACCGATTTTGGGAAAATCTTCTATGGAAGAAGTCTCTAAATTTATTTCAAAATACGTAACCTGCAAATTGCCAGATAAAAATATTTCACCGTTATTATACAGACGTGTTAATACGCATCAAGGACACAAACATAACGATTATTGTCTTCGTTCTAAAAAACAAAAACGTAAAGTTATTCGTAGGTGTCGTTTTGGATTTCCTCGTGTCATTACTGATACACTGATTATAAGAGATGTGGCAACTGCGATAGCAGGTAGAAGACAATTAAAACATAAAAGCAGATTGTACAGTCTTGCTCGAAGGAAAGAGGAAAAACTTATTAATGATTACAATTCTGCTATTCTTGCTGCGTGGGAAGGAAATATGGATATACAATATATTGGTGAAAAATCGTCATTGCTTACTTGGTACGTTACTAAATATGTTAATAAACCTGGAAAAAGTGAGTTTTCTGATTTTGATTTTCCGAATAGTACAAATATTAAAAATAAATCATTGGCAAGTGTTCTTTGGAATTATTGTTTACGAGCTATAAGCCACAGAGAATGTGGAGCCAATGAAGCTGCTGATACATTGCTAGGTATTTCTTTATACGGGACTGATCCAAAAACAACTATTAAATGGTTAGATGTTAATTTAATACGGCAGAGGAAATTGAAAAGTCGTAAAGAAATTGAAGCTCTTAATGGTGAATCTACAGATATATTTTACCCATCTGTAATAGATAATTATTATCCAAATAGACCGGAAGAATTAGAATCTATGTCTCTGTATGAATTCGTACAATGGTATGATATCACAACAATCGAACCGCGAAATAATATTGAATACTATAAAGTAGATAAAAGTCATGTCTTATTAATCACTACAGACATAATGTTAATAATCGACCAGAAGACTATTTCTTTTTTTTGCTGCTTATGTTTAAACCGTGGCGAAAATTAGAGGATCTTAGAAATAATTGTGATACTTACGCTGAATCATTTCATAAAGTAAAATTACATCTTACGGAGGCATTGCGCTACCACGAAAAAGTAGAGGAATTGCAAAAAGCATTTGAAACTGCACAAGAGTTAGTTCGGCAATTAGATGAAAAATTACAAAAAGCCGAGTCTCAGGATGACCCTGACAATCCTATAGGCGTTCAAAATATAGAGGCTGGTGAAGCAATGCATGATTTTAGAGATTTTGGTAATAAAATAGATGAGAAAATTGATGTATCTGAAATGATAGCGAAATTAAATGCTGATCAGGAAAGAGTATTCGATAGAGTCATTGATACTCTGCAATCAGATAATTCGATATTACGATTGTATGTTAGCGGAGAAGGTGGAACTGGAAAGAGTTTCTTAATTAAAACAATTAAGTGTTGGATAAAGCAACACCTCAATAAAGATACCGCTGTAGCAGCACCTACTGGTATAGCAGCGTTCAATATAGACGGTTTGACAATTCATAGATTGCTTCAGTTACCTGTTGAACATGGTCAGACTCCAAAATATAAACCATTGTCTAATCATGTATTAAAGGTTTTACGAGCAGAACTTAAAGATGTTGTTCTTTTTGTGATTGATGAAGTGTCAATGATATCTAATTTGACTTTAATATATATACATCTTCGATTGTCTAAAATATTTAATACGAGTGATTGTGAGGACGGATGGTTCGGTGGAAAGCACGTTCTTTTGTTTGGTGACCTGCTTCAGTTACCTCCTGTACGCGAAGATCCTGTTTTTGTACAATTTCCACAAGACAAAATTAGCAATTATGTTGGTTCTTTTGCTTCTATTAATTTGTGGACTGAATTATTTCATTACGATGAGTTGACGATTAATATGCGTCAGCAAGGGGATGACTGTTATCGACAGTTGTCAAAAATTCGCATTGGTTTACTGACAAAGTCTGATTGCAAGATTCTTGAAAGTAGAAAAATATCTTTTAAAGGTGATTCTTTTGAATCCAGATTAAACGAATTATGTAATTTTATTAATAATTTTCATTTGGACACTGTTTGTTTATTGCCTACTCGTCATATGTGTGACGTTCTTAATGTTGCAATGTTAAGTCGCATTACATCGAAAGAGATATTATTAATTGCCGAAGACACGATAGACTGTATTCCATATATGAGAAAAAAAGTATTAGGAGTATTGTCGAATAATGATGATGATAATTCTAAATCTGCTGGACTTTCGAAGGAAATTGTAATTAAGATTGGAGCAAGAGTTATGATAAGGCGTAATATTGATGCTACCTTAGGTCTTGTAAACGGTACAATAGCTACAGTAATTTTAGTTGTACAAGATACATCTACTGATTATGTAGAAAAAATTAATCTTCGTTTATCATCAGGATTAGAATATTCAATTGAAAGAGTAGGCGTTAAATTCGAAGTAATAGAGCGTTTGTTATTAGAAAACAATTTCCATTGTGTCTGAGTTATGGAATAACCATTCACAAAAGTCAAGGATTGAGTTTACCAAATGCTATTATGGACATAGGTAATTCTATATTTAATTACGGTCAAGTTTATGTTGCCTTATCACGAGTAACCTCTCTAGAAGGATTGCATTTGATTAACTACGATCCTTCGTCAGTAACAGCTGACGAAGGAGCTTTTAGGGAATATAATCGGTTAAGAAATAAGTTCAAAATAAAAGCAGAAATAATTACTATTTCAAAAGAACGCTATCGCAAAGTGAGAGATATTCCATGGGCAGTGTCTAAAGCAATTGTTTGCGTTCAAGAGAATTGTCAAGATAAAAAATCTCGACAAAATATTACTTGGATTTTACGTGGTTTTCAAAATACGGATAATGTTTCATGTTACGCAAATGCAGTATTACAATGTCTATTGCATTTAAGCGCTATTAGAAAACAATTGGTTAATTGTGATACGTCAAATGTCTTACGTACGTTAATGCATCTGTATGAAAATGGAATGCGCAATTTGAAAACATATGCAGTACGGCAATATTTAGGAGAACCATTTTCCATCATCAATGTAAAACGAGATGCACTTGAGTTTTTTACAATTTTGTGCACAAAATATGATTGTATAAGACAATTGGTAGAACATCAAGTAACTTCTACCAGTCGGTGTAAATCTTGTGGTTACACAAAGAAAAGTATTCATAATAATTTAGTTGTTTCAATACCTATTAAAAATTTGAGAAAAAAGAGCTATAATCTTAACGATTTATTAAATGTTTCATTCTCACATTGGTGTCAGTCAGATAATGAGTCATGCGAAGACTGTACAGGAAATGATATTTTGTTTAAGAATGAATTAACGTTGACGAAAGATATAGTTGTTATTTATTTAGTGTTATTTTTCTCACAAGATGATAAGATGGTAAAGGCAATACGTAAATTTAACATATGTGCTATTCCTACAACTAAAATATTAATAGCTGGACAATCGTATAAAGTTATGAGTGCTATATTTCATAGTGGTTTATGCATTGAGGATGGTCATTACACAAGTATATGTAGAGAAGGAATGTCTAATAGTTGGATTGAAATTGATGATGCGAAAATTACAAAAAGACAATGGCCTAGATGCGCTACAGATATTTATATGTTATTCTTACAAAAAATGAATAATAAATAAATATATTTAACGTATTGCACAGAATATGGATATACAATTAAGTATAAAATATCTTGTGTTAACTATTATTAATTTTTCGACAACTATACCTTCATAATTTTATACATAGGATAATGAAAGGAATCAATTGATGTAACGAAAAATACATAGTTGCCTTTTCAAAGAATATGTACAAAGAATTGCACATTGTAAGTTGTATATACAGCAAAATTTCTGTTGCGAATCTGCTCAATTACCTGTCCAGCAAGCTATGTCACATTTCTAACAAGAGTTTGACATTATTTAATAAAACAGTTTTCGTGTTGCTTTTCTGTGAAAATTGTACTGCAGATTGTGTCACAATACAGAATTCTCAAAAGGTTTGGGATTATTTTTGTGCGCAGATAAAACAAAATAAACTGAGTTTAAAAGTCCTCTATTTTGCAATTTTTATTAATTGCAAAAGTTGCAAAATGGTAAATCATTTTTCGACTAAGATTTTAGTTTGTTTTATCTGTACACAAAAATAGTTCGAAAAATTCTGGGATTTCCTGTGTGTATGTATGTTATGTATGTATGTGTGTGTTTATGTGTGTGTACTCACATACACAATTATATATGGATTTTATTAAAATTATATATACATATAAGCAAAATAAAAAAATGACTGGGTTGATGGTGGGCAATTTTTTGTTAAATATATCTCCTTATTCATTGCAAACAAAATTATAAGATTTTTAAATTACAATAAAGGTTTTATTGGAAAAATTAAGGAGATTATAATATTAAACAGATCTTGTTATACAAATAAATATTTAAATAATTAGTAAGAAAATATTTCAATACAAATAAATATTGTAAGTAGTTAGTTAAAATTGTTAGTTTAGACTGAATTGGTGTTGCTAAACCGATGTGTTAATTTCTTGTACGTGCGTGCATGTGTGTGTGTGTGTGTGTGCTTTCTCTCTCTCTCTCGTGCGTGTGTGCGTGTGTGTGTGTGTGTGTATATATATAACAAAATTAGAGTTAAGTATAGAATGTAAGTGACATGTAATTTCGGCGATCTTTATAATGTTGTTTAGATTATAAGGAATTAGGTAAAGTAACATATTCGGTTTAGCAATGTCAATTCAGTTTAGTAGCAGTTAAATATTTTGAAAGATATTTATTTGTATTAATATTTTTTTTGTATTTAAGTATATTTATTTGTATTTTTACAATGTCTGCTTAATACTATTATCTCTTTCATTATTTCCAGTGATATTGTGGAGCGAACAACATATTATCAAGAGGCACGGTAGTGTCTCGCGCCAAGTATATAAAATAGACCATCGTTTTGATAATTTACAAAAGACGATGGAGTGGTAGTGGGATTTTTATTTTATAATAATAAAATAGACCATCGTTTTGATATTAAATTGTAATTACAAAAGACGATGGGGGTAGTGGTGGGATTTTTATTTTATTATAATAAAATAAACCATTAAATTTTAGTAACTAAACACCAATACGGTCCGCGCTTGATGTAAGTAGCCTAATTGATATCTCTATGTAGTACATATGCATTCCGCATATGCATTTTTCAAAATTAAGCTGTGTTTTAAGTCTGACAAACCAAGCTGCCACATAGCTACGATAATTTGGAAAAATACCTATGCGGAATGCATATGTTCTGTATAGAGATATCAATTAGTTAGGCTACTTACATCAAGCGCGGACCGTATTGGCTTTTAGTTTTTAAAACGATGGGGGTGGTGGCGGGATTTTTATTTTTATACAAATAAATACTACTAAAGTCATTTTTACGTGCATGTGTGTGTGTCTCTCTCTCTTTCTCTCTCTTGTGCGTGTATGTTTGTGTATATAAAATTAAGTATATTGTTTGTTTGATTACGGTGAGTTGTATTTGTATTCTATGTCGCAAAATATATGTTATAAATATGTACTGATTAATGCTTATATGATCACTAATACCACAAAAAGAAATGATATCACAACAAAATTACCTTTTAAAAAAAAGGTAAAAAAAAGCGCCAAGTTGCGCGCAGCATGTTAGCTCGAAGAAAGCGTGGTTATCTAAAAAAAAAACCGATGAGGTATCTTTGTACCTAAAAAAAACTGATGTGGTATGTTTGTACCTCAAAAAACCGATGAGGTATCTTCGTACCTAAAAAAACCGATGAGGTATTTTTATACTTCTAAAAAACCGATGTGGTATGCTTGTATTTTCACAAAAATGAATGAAATCTACAAATTGCGCCAATTAAAAAATGAATATATATTCTTCGGAAAATAACTGTTGCATTATTTTTAAAAAATATCTTTGTATTTAAGTGTCTTCCTACACAAGCGATAGTAGCTTTATTTTTCCTTAAAGAAATTATAATTTTCACAAAAATGAATGAAATCTATAAATTGCACCAATTACAAAATGATTATATATTTCTTTGGAAAATAACTTGTTGCGCGCGCACATTATATTTTTACAAAATATTTTTGTATTTAAGTGTCTTCCTATACAAGTCATAGTAGCTTTATTTTTCCTTACAGAAATTATAATATAACCAAATTCCGTTACCTAACTCAACCCAAGTAATATGAATCTTTTTAAATAAATGTTTTCTTGATTGATCTTTAAATAAATCTTTAAATTGCGTTAATCAGAAAAATAAGATACAATTACAAAATTTTTAATCCAACACAGGAATACAAGGTATTTAAATGCAAAGATGTTAATTGCAAAGATTAAAAACTGTTAAAGAAGTAACAATAAAAAATGCAAATATTTTATTGAAATAAAAAAAAAATTTCGTACAAAAACTTGGCGCTGCTTTTTTACTCCAGTCACATTTTCCCCTAAATTATATTTATTATTTTTTTATTGAGGTACAAACATACATCGGTTTTTTTTTTTCAGACATACCACATCGGTATTTTTTTAGGTACAAACTGTTGCAATCCGAACTCGTGATTGCCACAGTATAATGAAAATAGGAAATCGATTATCATAGTATTATTAAAATAGGAAGTCGCGAGTTAAACAGGAAACCGCGAGTCAGCATAACAGCTGACTGCGCGGCCAGACTCTCTACCGAGAACCGACGCGACCTAGAGAGGTTCGCGGAACGCTGACCGCGCAAGGACCCTGAACCGATCCCGCTTGACGACGATACGGAATAAATAGAGCGGAGGACAGGGATCAGGAGGGCAGTTCAGAGTCAGAGTCAGTGACAGATTGTTACGCGTATTAAGTATAAGACCGTTGTAAGATTTAAAGATCAGTGAATTTATTAAAGAATATCTAAAAGCCATATTAGAGTCTGTGATTTCCCCCGACGACTCCCCCGCGGACAGTGATCCCAATATTCGTGCACGGAGCGGCACAACATTTTGGTGGCAGCGGTGGGATCCAGCGGCAACGGAGTCCAGGAAGTCCAGACATCTGTAAGGTGACAAAATCGTCAGACAGTGCACACATCCCAAGAGGAAGCACAGCAGAACGATAAGCAGAGAGAGAAACACCGGTAGCAGCCGACGAGGGACATCAACGGAGACTTGAAACCCGAGAAGGCGCCGACCTACCGCACGTGACTCACCGACAGGCCAGCAGCGCAACGAAAGCAGCATGCGGTTAACGACACTATTGTAAGTCGAGAATAAGCACATTATTGTAAAGCGTAAAAGAAACACTTGTAAAATCGGTAAATGTCGGAGGGCGAAAAAAATCGTCCAGCCGAGCGAAACGAATCGTGGCTCCACAGCGAAGAGTCACGACGCGCGCGTAGAAATAAACCCGTGCGTACCGAAACAGTAGACGAACGCGATACACGAGATAGCGTGCGCCGAAATCTAGACGCGGAATTTTCGAGCGATAGCGAGTCCGAAACCGAATTTTTCGTGGAACGCGAAATTGACTTTGACGATCTAGACACAACTGTCGTGCAACATCACTGCCCCGAGGATCATTTATTAGATCCTACATACGAGTTTCATTTCTCCGAAAACTCGACCCGCACGAACAGTAGAATCTCGCACCGACGAGAATACTCGTTAACCTCCTACGATAGTAGCGAGTTTAATCCTGAAGAATACTACTCCGCGTCAAAAGACGTAAATCAAAAGGAAATGGCGGAAACAAAAGCCGAAAAGCAACGCGAAGGCAACGAGGGAGAGTTGTCACAAAAGATAACAACGTCAAATAAAAAACGAACAGATACGGTTTTAAAGGAAATATTACGCGGAATTCAGACACTACAGGCTCGTGTAAACCATTTAGAAACGACAAATCTCGATCGCCGCGAACAGCGCGAGCACACCAATGTTCCGTCGACGTCACGTACGGACGAACATCGTACGATATCCGAAACCAAGCGGAACGCGCAGTCGGATATCTAAGTTTGAAAGAGGCCCGGGGCATGATACCCGAGTTCGACGGAGCCTCTAATAAAATACAGGAATTTTTGAGCGCCGCGACGTACGCGATGAAAAATATACCACCCCGATCGAGGAAGGAACGTTACTGGAAGCCGTGCTATGCACAAAGTTAAAAGGTTCGAGCCATGCTAGATTTCCAAACACGGGAAATCCGAGACTTCGCACAATTCAAAAAAGAGTTAAGAAGTCAGTTATTTAAGTCGAAAGAGCACGACGCATTTACAGTTAAATTTCAACACATTAAGCAGAAGCCCGGAGAAAGCGCAAGAGCGTTCGGTCTAAGAACCGATAACCTGGCAATTGGATGCTATTTGACTCAATGATCGAGGGTAAAACGCATACGGTCGAAAAGCAAGCCGCACAATATTAGAAACTATACAACAACAAGCGCTACAAAATTTTCAACTGGGATTACGTGACGAAATAAATTAATCGTTCGAGCGCAGCATTTCGCTACTTTGCAGGAAGCAATAGCAGGTGCGAGCGCGGAAGAGAAAGTAAACGGACCGGGCGGAAATCCGCCGCGTTTTCGAAATAATTTTTATTCCCCGCAAACGCGCGAAAATAAATCGGGAATTGAGTGTTACAAATGCGGCAAGTACGGACACCACGGACGCGAGTTGCCGTACTGGCCGTTACACTAACCGCTTCCCATTACCGAAACCCGAGAAAACATCCCGCGTTAATACCGCTAGAGAAATATTGCAATTATTGTAAAAAAACCGGTCACTTACGCGAGGATTGTTGGCTGCTCAATGGCGAGCCGAAAGGGAAACGAATTAATCCTGACAGACAGGGTGGAGCGCGAGAGGAAAATAATCAGTACGGCACGTACACATTTAAAGAGAAAACTCGTAGTAAATCACCGCCGAGTAGCGATGAGGAGATAAAGACGAGGCAAAGCCCGCGTCGACTGGCAATCGGATCCCTAATTTCTCATATGGCAGACAAGCCGCGAGAGCATGCAGGACTAGATTTAGCCACTGTGCCAATAAAAGAGGCAAAAAGAGAAAAAGCGAGCTTCTTGCTCGATACAGGAGCGCAAATGTCCATAATAAAAGCAAAGCATTTGAAGGAAGATACATTGATAGAAAATGATAAAAATAACAATTACAGGCGTAACAGGCCGTGAAGCGCAAACGCTTGGTAAAATTAACGCCACAATTGACTTGAAAGACCGACAAATCAAGCATACAATGCATGTGGTCAAAAATGATTTTCCGATCGACTATGACGGGATATTAGGAGTCGATTTCATTAAGAAACATCAAGCTTCCTACAGTTACAAGACCAATCAAATTAAAATAGGTAAAACATCCTGAGATTGTATCCATACAGACGGCTGACTCTAAATACTACCGAAAGGACGGTAGAATTGCTGATGTCTCAAATGAAAATGGAGGAACTCAGCCAAGATGGACCAACAAAAATAAATACGGTTCAAATAGAAAATAAGAACGAATCAATACCGCGTAGCGAGAGAGTAAAGAAATTACTACGCACGAAACACCTAAATGAAAGAGGAAAAGAAATCAATTGTAGAAATCAGCAAAGATTTTAGCGAACGTGATGCACTTAGAAGGAGAACCGCTGACGTGCACCGATATCGCCGCGCATCAGATTACAACGAAGGCGGATAGCGCACCGGTCAACGTCCGACCGTACCGCTTGCCAGAGAAGCACAAAGACGAAGTTAATCGGCAAGTAGGTGAAATGTTAAGGAACAAAATTACCCGGCCCAGCACAAGCCAATGGAATGCGCCGTTGCTGGTAGTGTCAAAAAAAAAAAAAAAAAAAACCCACAAGCATGGTTATATTCAACACGAAAAAAAAAAAAAAATCAATTAAAGGTATTAAACGCAACAATTGCCCACGTAGACAGTGTGGAAAAAGTTCTACAAGAACGAGGATAAATTTATAAACATAACAGAGAAGATGCGACAAAGCTGGTTGCACGAAAAGGTCGGATATGGACATCGGAAAGATTTAGACGAACACTTCCTCATATTAAAAGCGATCATAGACGACTTGACAGCCGACATGAAAGACATAATAGAGCATCTAACCAGCGCGAAAAGGAATAATTAATATACATAAGGTTAGTCCCGATAGAAAGTATAATAAGCAATTTACAAGAGATAGCTTCCAAATACCCCAAGGAACCCATTTTCCATTCTTAATAACGCCAGAAAACTGGGCCACAATCGAAAAATTCGTAAAGATTAGCGCGTACTATGACGGTACAAACATTTACACGGTTGTACATTTCCACTTACTACGTACCCGATGTACGAGATAATAAAAGTAATCCCTTACCCGTTCATAAGAGTGAAGACACATTCGTATTTGTAGAAATAAATCAAAGAATATTAGCGGTAGATAAAGATAGCCGAACTTATTTCACATTCATAGAAAACGAATTAAATAAATGTACTAGAGACAATAATGTATATGTTTGCGAGCGAAATTTCCCCGTCCTTCACGTAGACAATAACGCGCCATGTGAAATACAAGCCTATGTAACCCGAAATACATATTCGAACCGCTGCAGCGTTCGCAGCATACACGCAAAAACTACTATTTGGCTAGCATTAAATAACCCGAACGCGTGGCTATATTCGACGCAAGAGAAACAAACCATAGAGATAGCATGTAAAAACCACGCAAGCCAAAAAGTAGAAATCGAACGAACAGGACGGATAACATTAAACGATAAATGCAAATTAGTGACGCCCGACATTACAATAAAGACGAACACGCAACAAAGAACGACGTACGTGCAGACGCATCTGCCCGACAACATCACGTTCACCGTTACACAAAGGACAGGCAACGACAGACGTTAATGACGTAGTAAAATTCAAAAAGGTTGTAACAAACCCAATGGAAATTTGGAACTAAGCAAAAATTAGGAGAAATAAATACCGAGTTAACAACAGACGACGTAGATATACATAAATACACAACGTACCCGATAATCTCAGGCTTCACGGGAACAGCGATAATTATTATATGTTTAGCCATATTATATGTAACAAAAAGAAATAAAAATAAAACGGGATTACCCATAAACTTAAACCTAAATCCCATGCGTAAGCCTAAGATTATCCAAGAACATATATACAACACGGCAAGCGGCCGAAGCGCACTCGACGCAAGCGAAACAGTGAAAGAGAAAGCGACACCGCGATATTATATTGAACACGACTAGATGTAAGAGACCATTGTAAACTAGATGTAAGAGACCATTGTAAAAGAAAATAATAAAAAATGATACTACCTCTAGAATTAAGATAAGATAAGAAAAAAGGTAGGATAAAATCTGAAAAATACGAGAAACTCCGGCCGTAGTGTCTCTCTTCCCCAAGGGGGAGGAATGTTGCAATCCGAACTCGTGATTGCCACAGTATAATGAAAATAGGAAATCGATTATCATAGTATTATTAAAATAGGAAGTCGCGAGTTAAACAGGAAACCGCGAGTCAGCATAACAGCTGACTGCGCGGCCAGACTCTT
>JASTWR010002363.1:0-21163 GCA_030770355.1 Harpagoxenus sublaevis
TTTAAAAAGTTATTAAACAAAAAAAAGTTTGGAAAATGTAGCAGCTATTATGAGTATTGGAAAGCATAACTGACTAAACAAAATGTCGAAATAGTTCCACGCATACACTTTTCACGCGAAACGAGGTGCCACATGGGTTCGTGGCGCGCTTACAAGCCGTTTATATATCGCCACAAATATTCACACAGATAATCGACTAACTTATCTTGCTTAATACCACCTCTACTTAAACGAGCTTGTAAAGCACGCCACGAACCCATGTGACAACTCGTTTTGCGTGGAAAGTATATGCGTGGAGGCAACGACATAAAATATGTGTATTCAGGAAATAATAGAGAATATATAATGTTTCATTATGTATATATATAAACGAGCTTGTAAAGCGCGGCCACGAACCCATGTGGCACCTCGTTTCGAGTGAAAAGTGTATACGTGAACTATTTTCGACATATATATTAGTCATTTATACGAGCTATACATTTTTATCCAATTAAAACAAAAAAATATAAGCAATTTTGTAGTCATTGTATATTTTAAGACTTTTGAACAAAGGCACGGATTAGAGACTGTCCTTAAATTATACAATCAGTATACTGGACAGAAATGTATGTGTCTTCAAATTAAACATTCTACCAAACACTCTTAAAACATATAATACTTTATGTCTTCAAAATAAACGGTTTATCCCAAAATACTTCTCAGGTATATTTTCCTATAGTTTAAGCGCTAATTCCTTTTGTTGAACAAATTGTTTAATCCCTAATTTTTTTTTTAAATTAAAGGTAATTATTATTTAAAGTTTCAAGACAAAACAATCAATTTTTAAAACAATTTTTTGACAATTATTTTATATATACAGTGTCAAAAAATTTATTGACTAACCGAAAGGTAAAGGTTGGGTCAAACTGAGAAGAAAAGTCATGTATTATTTTGCAAAGTTTGCAATAGTGAATGAGTTATTAATTGACACGTTTGAGCGAGTAAGCGCATATCAAGGCCAGCACGCCCATCGCCGCTCATCGTGCGCCGCGCACTATTTTACGTGCTTGCCGAGATCGGCATACCGCTTCTTATACGCTTATTTGCTCAGACGTATTAATTAAATAACTCATTAACTAATGCAAATTTTGCAAAATGGTACATAATTTTTCTCCTCAGTTTAACCCAATTTACCTGTATCTTTCGATTGGTCAATTAATTTTTTGACACCTTGTATATATATATATACAGGTGTCTCTAAAATCTGACTCAGCCAGAAAATATGGACTTGACCCTAAATGACCTTCTCATGGCCAGGTTAATGTAATCGATGTTTTCTTAAATAGAATCCCCTATTTCTTATTGCATAGCCCTTGTCGAGACGTTTTCAAAACACTACAATAAACCTCTCTTGTTCAGAATTTCCTGAGATATTTCAAATTTTGTCGTAATATTTTTAATATAAAATGTGAAATATCTCGTAAAATATAAGCTTTTTGATGATTTTACCTTGATAATCTTATACGTAAAATGATGAAAGAAGTCAAATAATAATATTAATTTTTACATTTACAATTTTGTAAAATTGAATGCGTTTACAAGATGCAATCAAATTTTTTTTTTGTTTTTTGTACAGCAATTCAATTTCTTTCATTATTCTATGTATAAAAGTATCAAAGTACAGTCATCGAAAAGTGAATACTTTACGAGATATTTCATATTTTGTATTAAAAATATCATGATAAATACAGTTGTCGATATGTAGGCGTTAATGAAAATGAATAATCGCTTAGCACCCGTTTCGCTAAGATTTTCCACGCTTTTTCGTCTTAATAAACGGAACTGCATAATTGTCAGCAATAAGATAGAGTAATTCAAACAGAGCAGAATATGATTTAAAAAGTACTTTTCGAGACATCTTTCTATCTCATACGATTGCCGAGATTTTGTTTATAAACGATATGTAAGGCTTTCTGGACCCAACAAACGTGGCTATGACCTTGCGGCGAGATCTTTTCGTCACCATCTGTGCTTCGATCGAGATTATTATTGGGAAAAGGGCGAATCATGGCGAGCACGGCACTGGCTTATGTAAATATTTCAGGATTTTTAATATCGCTTGATTTTTAAGAATTTATTGTAATAAGCGATTGGCCAGCTTCCAAAGCATTATCGTTGACGCTGAGTTATGTGTGATTTACATCATTATCACAACTGTACATCTCGTATTATCGAGGTGACAATGACGGCGTAAACGCCAATGCGTTGGAAAAAACTGGCCAATCGATAATTACAATAAAATATTAAAAATCAGGCGATAGTAAAAAACCTAAAATATTTACACAAGCCGGTTCCGTGCCGCGAATTACCCTCTCCCCGATAATAATCTCTGTCAGAGCACAGCTGGTGACAAAAAAGTCTCGCCGCAAGGTCAAGGCCACGTTTGTTGGCTCGAGAAACTCTTCAGTATCATTTATAATCAAATATCTCGGAAACCATATGAGATAAAAATATGTTTCGAAAAGCACATTTTAGACCGTATTCTGCCCTGATGAAATAACTTGATTGCATTGCTGGCAATTATGCAGTACTGTTTACTAAGACGAAAAACCGCTGGAAATCTTAGCGAAACGCGAGCCAAGCTATAATTTATTTTCATTAACGCCTACATATCGACAATCACACAATCACATATCGACGGTTGTCGATTTGTAGGCGTTAATGGAAATGAATAATCGCTTTATAGCGCCCGTTTCGCTAAGATTCCCAGCGCTTTTTCGTCTAAGTAAACGGTATTGCATAGTTTCCAGCAATGTGATCAAGTTATTCTAACAGGGAATACGGTCTAAAATGTGCTTTTTGAAACATATTTTAATCTCATATGGTTGCCAAGATATTTGCTTATAAACGATACAAAAGAGTTTCTTGAGCCAACAAACGTGGTTTACCCTTTCCCCTCAAATCAAGGTTAGCACAGTCTTAAAAATTCGTATATACCTTTCCTTACTCCGTTGTCGTTCTTCTCTTTCCTCTTTTTCTTCTACACTTTCTCGATTTCTCCCTCTTCGTTCTCTTTCCCAATCTATTCTCTCCAGATCTCTTTTCTCCCGTTTTCTTTTCTCACGTTCTTTTTCTAGATCTTTTTCTTGTTCCAGTCTCCTAATTTAATTATATGTTTATAATTATTACACAATCGCAAATAAGTAATTCAAACACAGCAGAATATGATTTAAAAAGTACTTTTCGAGACATCTTTCTATCTCATACGATCGCTAAGATTCCCAGCGCTTTTTCGTCTAAATAAACGGTACTGCATAATTTCCAGCAATGTGATTAAGTTATTCCAACAGGAAATACGGTCTAAAATGTGCTTTTTGAAACATATTTCAATCCCATATGGTTGCCGAGATATTTGCTTATAAATGATACAAAAGAGTTTCTCGAGCCAACAAACGTGGTTTACCCTTCCCCCTCAAATCAAGGTTAGCAATCTTAAAAATTCGTATATACCCTCCCTTAACGTTAATATAGTATTTTCTTTTTTATTACTATACAATAACTTTTATACTCCAGCAACCGAGGAATACCCTGAGTATCTCATATGTTACGAGCACCACGATTGAATAAATAACCTATAATATTACCGACTATCGCCAAATTGAATACCAACCTTCCTTGAATGATATTCTATCGGTTAAATAACTAACCTTTCCTTTTTTTCTCTCTCTTCCGCCTCCTTACTCCGTTGTCGTTCTTCTCTTTTCTCTTTTTCTTCTACACTTTCTCGATTTCTCCCTCTTCGTTCTCTTTCTCAATCTATTCTCTCCAAATCTCTTTTCTCACGTTCTTTTTCTAGATCTTTTTCTTAGTTCCAGTCTCCTAATTTAATTAAATGTTTATAATTATTACACAGTCGCAAATATTGGTCGATACAATAAATAAAATAAGTATATTGTTTGTTGTTGATGGTTGCTGATACAACCTTGACGAAGGTTCGCACACTAAGGCGGAAGGACTTTCAAATAACGGCTCCAAATTATTGAGATAAAGTATAGTTTAATGTCAATGTTAGCGGTAGAGGCGAGCGGTATCACAAATTGCACATTGAACGATGCGGTTAATTGCACGCACTCTTGTCTTTGTATGGCCGAGACGACAACGGTATTTGGAAAAACGGTACTGAGACGAAGTACCGCGACGAAGACTCGTTCGCGGGCGACAGAGCTCGGAATTCGCTCTGAGATCGAGGCGCACGTGGAGATGCACTCAGATGCACGCCGCACAGCCGGTACGGTCCTCGCGTGTAATGCAGGGCACCGATATCACGAAAAGGCGTAGGCGCGTTATCTCAAGATGCACGTTACAATTGCCGAAATTCGAACCGTCTCTGTACACGTTGGAATGTCGACTCAGGCGATCATCTTCTGCCGACCCGAGCGTTGTTTACGCCGACGGATCGGGCCGGCTCGGCCTCGCTCGTCACGCGTAACGCGAAGCGTACGGCACGCGGGCGCAAGCGGAGCGCGCGCGAGATCGGGTTGAAAATTAATATTAAATTGAACGCTCATTCCTAAACATACCGCCCGCCTCGAATGTATAATTGCATTCGAAAAGCTTACGGTATAGACATGGTACTTATGCTAATGGTTATACAACTATATACAATGATGAAAAAATCGGTACAATAGAATACATGGTTGATAATTAAGTTGATCGCTGAATACCTACGATCGTCGTTATGGGGTGGTTCCGCCCGCCGTGGCAGAAGTCTTTGATTCTTCGATATTAATCTCGACGGGGAGGAAACAGAGTCTGACAATCGGTCTTCGGTACTCAGATCGATGCGTCTTTACGGTAACTACGCGTGTCAGACCGTCATCTCCGGGATGACAAGCGGTAATGCGGCCGAGTTCCCATTGGCACGGAGGGACCAAAGGGTTGCGCAACAGAACGATTTGGCCAACTTTGGCTAGTCGTTGGACAACGCCATTTCGGGCGTTGTTGAAGGGAATGCAAGTAGTCGCTCGACCATGACCTCCAAAAAACTTCGGTTAACTGCTGGATCATTTGCCAGCGCGACAGCCTTGCTTCGTTAAGATCGAGCACGCTAGGCTCAGGAGGGGCGGTAAGAGCGGTACCGACGAGAAAATGACCAGGCGTCAAAGCTTGATAATCATCAAGACTATCGGAAACGGGAGCAATAGGCCTGGAATTCAGGCACGCCTCAATCTTACAGAGAAGCGTGGTCATCTCCTCGAACGTGAGCGTATGGGGACCGATGCATCGTTTCAAATGATGCTTTACGCTCCGAACGCCGGCTTCCCACAGACCGCCGAAATGAGGCGCTGCGGGAGGTAGAAAATGCCACTCAGTTTTGTCGGTTTATAAAATTCGGATCGCGGATTGTTTGCGAGTACGCTTGTGAGAGTTCTCGATCAGCGCCTTGAAAGGTCGTACCATTATCGGAGTACATGGCCTTTGGCAGTCCTCGGCGAGACACAAATCGCTGATACGCGGCCAGGAAAGTCGCAGAACTATAGTCACTTACAAGCTCCAAGTGAATGGCTTTGGTAGTTAAGCATACGAACAATGCTATGTAGGCCTTTTGAGACTTGTGTCCGCGTCCGGGAGCGGTACGAATAGCGATGGGACCTGCATAATCGACGCCGGTATGTATGAAAGCTCGAACGGTACGGTTAACTCGGGCTTCCGGTAGATCTCCCATAAGTTCGATCGGTGTTTCGGCACGTTCGCGTGTGCATCGGATGCACTTGTATAGAACAGAGCGAACGGTTGCTCGAGAGCGGAGAATCCAAAACTCACTCCGAAGTGACGCGAGGGTGAGCTGAGGCCCGGCATGTAGAGTTCGTAAATGATGGTGCTCGATAAGGCGAGACAACAACGGATGTGACCGCAGAACGATCGGATTTTTTGTTGTACCGGGAAGACATGCATGGCGCAGCCTTCCGCCTACGCGGATAAGGCCTTCAGGATCCAAGTAGGGATTGAGAGGGGAGAGCGGACTGGTTTTTGGCAGCGTGGTTTTGTTTGTCAGCGCTGTGAGTTCGTGGGGAAACAACTCGGCTTGCATGGTTTTGAGCCAGTACTGTTTAGCTCGTTGAATTTCTTCAGGTAACAAACGTGTAGAGTAGCCATTAATAGGCAGGGTGGATCGTCGTCTCAAGAGGAAGCGGTACAGGTACGCGGTAACTCGGAGTAATTTAGGCCAGGAAGAGAAACGCGACGAAAGATCCCAGCTCGGTGTCGCATAGACGGTGTGAGCGGGTTGTTCTCGGCGCTCCTCGAGGGAGCTTTCTGGTGGTAATGGAGGGCACGTATTCGGCCAACAGTCGGGTGGTTGGCGTAGCCATAAAGGGCCTGACCACCATAAACTGTGAGTTTGTAACGCGTCGGGAGCGATGCCGCGGGACGCGCAGTCTGCAGGATTATCGTGCGTCGGCACGTGACGCCACGAGGCCTCAGGAAGCTGTGATTGGATGGCGGAAACACGATTGGCTACAAAGGTTTTCCATCGAGATGGAGTTTGGTTCAGCCAGGCTAGGACAATCTGAGAGTCTGTCCAATAGACGGTCTCGAGGTGAGGTAGCTGAAGAGCGGTACGAACGTATTGGATTAAGTTAACGAGTAGGTGAGCTGCTTTCAACTCCAGGCGGGGAACACTTAGAGTCTTGAGTGGGGCTACTTTTGACTTGGCCATAACGATTGAGACTGAAATGGAGCCGTCGACATGGACGAGTCGAAGGTACACGGTGGCTGCGAATGCCTTCGTCGAGGCATCGCAGAAGCCATGAAGGGAACAATGAATGGTGTGAGGTCCATGTTCGGTCCACCGCGGTATCTTGATCGCATTAAGGCTTGGAAGTTTGTCTCGGTATTCTGTCCAGTCATTTAGCTGTTGGCTGGGAAGTTCGTCATCCCATGTGCATTTAAGCAACCACAAAGTTTGCATAAATATTTTCGCGGTTATAATGACGGGTGTGGCCCATCCTAAAGGGTCAAAGAATTTCGCGATAGTTGAAAGGACCGTTCGTTTTGTCTTAGACGGAGAGGAAGGTATGGAAACCCGAAATTGGAAAACGTCGAGCGATGGATTCCAAGTGATTCCTAAGATTTTGATTTGCTCGTCGTCCTGAAGGACTTTGTGAGTGGCTAAGCCATGATCGGAAGGATCGATGTCTGACAGAAGGTCAGATGAGTTGCTTGCCCATTTTCGAAGGCGAAAGCCGCCTGTATCCAGGAGCGCGATTAATTGGTCACGGGTTTGACGCGCGAGAACGGGATCATCGGCACCGAACGCAGCATCGTCAACATAGGTTTGACGGAGTAAGACGAGCATCGCTAATGGAAACTCGGCTCCGTGATCAGTGGCGAGTTGCTCTAAAACGCGGAGAGCGAGGTATGGAGCGGCAGCACTGCCGTAGGTGACTGTCAAGAGGATATATTCCTTTACAGGCTCGTCTGGCGACGGTCGCCATAAGATGCGCTGGTAGGTGATGTCGCGTGCATCGACCAAGATCTGGCGATACATTTTTACGATGTCAGCGATATAAATGTACCGGGGCTGACGTAACAGAATGATGACGGTAGGCAAATCCTTTTGGAGTTTTCGTCCTATTAACATGTGGCTGTTTAGCGACATGCCATTAGTGGTTGGGGAAGAAGCGTTGAATACTACGCGCAAACGAGAGGTCGCACTGTCTTCTCGTAAGACGGCATGATGCGGGATGTAATACGATTGTGGTAGCGCGGTAGCTTCATTGGGTGAGACTTCGATCATGTGACCGAGTTGCTCGTATTCAGCGAGAAATTCGCGGTAGGCTGAGGCTAGATTGGAATCTCGCTGGAGTCGGCGTTCCAATTGATGGAACTTCGCTAAGGCAATAGAGCGGGACTCACCTAACGGTATAGGCGGTCCGGTTTTAAACGGTAATCTAACCACATAACGTCCTTGCGGAGTACGGGAGTGAGTGGCTATAAAATGCTCCTCACATTGGCGTTCCTCAGGGCTGAGATGTGCCTTCTGAGGTATCTCCTCGACTTCCCAAAATCGACGGATGTCGAAATCAAGAGCCTCGTAAATATCACCGTGGTAAACGGATACGGATGATGGAGAGGTAGGAGGTGGTGCGATTGGACCGGAGATGATCCAACCGAGGGTAGTGTTTTGCGCGGTTGGTTCGTTTACGGAACCTTTTCGAACACCGTCAAGCACGAGCATGCCGAATAAGTCGGCCCAAACGTGGTTTACCCTTCCCCCTCAAATCAAGGTTAGCAATCTTAAAAATTCGTATATACCCTCCCTTAACGTTAATATAGTATTTTCTTTTTTATTACTATACAATAACTTTTATACTCCAGCAACCGAGGAATACCCTGAGTATCTCATATGTTACGAGCACCACGATTGAATAAATAACCTATAATATTACCGACTATCGCCAAATTTAATACCAACCTTCCTTGAATGATATTCTATCGGTTAAATAACTAACCTTTCCTTTTTTTCTCTCTCTTCCGCCTCCTTACTCCGTTGTCGTTCTTCTCTTTCCTCTTTTTCTTCTACACTTTCTCGATTTCTCCCTCTTCGTTCTCTTTCTCAATCTATTCTCTCCAAATCTCTTTTCTCCCGTTTTCTTTTCTCACGTTCTTTTTCTAGATCTTTTTCTTAGTTCCAGTCTCCTAATTTAATTAAATGTTTATAATTATTACACAGTCGCAAATATTGGTCGATACAATAAATAAAATAAGTATATTGTTTGTTGTTGATGGTTGCTGATACAACCTTGACGAAGGTTCGCACACTAAGGCGGAAGGACTTTCAAATAACGGCTCCAAATTATTGAGATAAAGTATAGTTTAATGTCAATGTTAGCGGTAGAGGCGAGCGGTATCACAAATTGCACATTGAACGATGCGGTTAATTGCACGCACTCTTGTCTTTGTATGGCCGAGACGACAACGGTATTTGGAAAAACGGTACTGAGACGAAGCACCGCGACGAAGACTCGTTCGCGGGCGACAGAGCTCGGAATTCGCTCTGAGATCGAGGCGCACGTGGAGATGCATTCAGATGCACGCCGCACAGCCGGTACGGTCCTCGCGTGTAATGCAGGGCACCGATATCACGAAAAGGCGTAGGCGCGTTATCTCAAGATGCACGTTACAATTGCCGAAATTCGAACCGTCTCTGTACACGTTGGAATGTCGACTCAGGCGATCATCTTCTGCCGACCCGAGCGTTGTTTACGCCGACGGATCGGGCCGGCTCGGCCTCGCTCGTCACGCGTAACGCGAAGCGTACGGCACGCGGGCGCAAGCGGAGCGCGCGCGAGATCGGGTTGAAAATTAATATTAAATTGAACGCTCATTCCTAAACATATATATAAAAATGTATTTATTCCAACGTATCGTATTTATTGATTATTAAAATGACATATAATATGTGAAACCAGCAATTTATAAATCAATTTTCGACCATGAGGAGGATCGCGCGCACATGTGCTGTTTATTCGATTTCGATTACACATTTTTCTGGTAGACGAAGGATACTATAACTTAGGATACAGAAGCGTATTTTCAACATTTAAGAAAATCTGTTAATATACATTGCATGGGAGAGATGTAATTTCATTATTTGTTTTTTTTATTATTTGCGACTGTGTAATAATTATAAACATATTAATTAAATTAGGAGACTGCAACAAAAAAAAGATCTGGAAAAAGAATGTGAGAAAAGAAAACGGGAGAGAAGAGATCTGGAGAGAATAGATTGGGAAAGAGAACGAAGAGAAAGAAATCGAGAAAGTGTAGAACAGGAAGACGAAAGAGAAGAACGACAACGGAATAAGGAGGCGGAAGAGGAAAAAAAAGAAAGGAAAGGTTAGTTATTTAATCGATAGAATATCATTCAAGGAAGGTTGGTATTGAATTTGCGGCGATAATCGGTAATATTATAGGATATTTATTCAATCGTGGTGCTTGTAACATGAGATACTCAGGGTATTCCTGGGTTGCTGGAGTATGAAAGTTATTATATAGTAATAAAAAAAAGCAAAAGAAAATACTATATTAACGTTAAGGGAAGGTTTATACGAATATTTAAGACTGTGCTGACCTTGATTTGAGGGGGAAGGGTAGAGAGAGAAGATTAGGTATAATATTGGGTATAAGTGGGTTTATATATATACGATTGTTGCAAATATGCTTCTCCATTACATTTGTTTTTTTTAAAACTTTAAATAAAGTTTTCTAATTACAATATGATGTATTTTGCAATTTATTAGCGATTTCCTGGGGTCTCTCATATTAGGAGCACACTTTTTCGATTTTTTCAAAAGCTCCTTTTTTACATTTTTCTAATTTTCAGAAAAATCAATTTTTAAATTAAATTTTACATTAATGTGACGTCTAATGTGACGTCTGCAATAACAACCTTCTTCGGACAATGTCTAAATTTCTGAGTACAACAAGATGTATAATATGTAAATATTATTTTTAAAAGATATTTTGTTTTACATTATTTTAATAAATTGTTTTGCTATATTAAATGTAATAGTTACTATATATTAATTTACTATATTATCGTCAAAAGGAGCTAATAATTTATGTTAATATGCAAGATATTTTTCATTTTTATCCAATTAATAAGGGAAAGAGAACGAAAAAGAGAACAGGAGAAAAGAGATCGGGATAAAAAACGGAGAGAGAGGGACCGAGAAAGTGTGGAAGATGAAGAGGAAATGGAAGAAGATACAGAAGATTCCGGTAAGAAGTTTTTTTATATAAAAACATGAATATATAGTTGTATATATAAATATATATAAATATATATAAATATATATATAAACATGCACAAAGAAGTAATAGAAATAAGAATTTAAAAATAATTAAAAACTATTTTTGCATTGCATTTTTTATAAAAAGTGAATAAGTTTGAAATGAGGGGAAAAATAATTTGATTATATATAATTAAAAAAAGATCTGAAAAAAGAACGTGAGAAAAGAAAACGGAAGAGAAGAGATCTGGAGAGAAGAGATTGGGAAAGAAAACGAAGAGAGAGAAATCGAGAAAGTGTAGAAGAGGAAGAGGAAAGAGAACAACGAAAACGCAGTAAGGAGGCGGAAGAGGAAAAAAAAAGAAAGGAAAGGTTAGTTATTTAATCAATAGAATATCATTCAAGAAAGGTTGGTATTGAATTTGGCGATAATCGGTAATATTATAGGATATTTATTCAATCGTGGTGCTCGTAACATGAGATACTCAGTGTATTCCTGGGTTGCTGAAATATGAAAGTTATTGTACAGTAATAAAATTACATTTTTATCCAATTAATAAGGGAAAGAGAACGAAAAAGAGAACAGAAAAGAGAACAGGAAAGAAGAGATCGGGATAGAAAACGGAGAGAGAGGGACCGAGAAAGTGTGGAAGATGAAGAGGAAATGGAAGAAGATACAGAAGATTCCGGTAAAAAGTTTTTTTATATAACAACATAAATATATAGTTGTATACATAAATATATATATATATATAAACATTATTTTCGCATTACATTTTTTATAAAAAGTGAATAAGTTTAAAATAAAGGGAAAAAATTGACTATATATAATTAAAATTCAAAAAAAAGATCAGGAAAAAGAACGTGAGAGGAGAGATCGGGAGAGAAGAGATCGGGAGAGGAGAGATCGGGAGAGAAGAGATCGGGAAAGAGAACGGAGAGAGAGGGATCGAGAAAGTGTGGAAGAGGAAGAGGAAAGTGAAGAACGACAACGGAGTAAGGAGGCGGAAGAGGAAAAGAAAAGAAAGGAAAGGTTAGTACATTGTTATTTGTAAATTCCAAGATGTAAAGAAGCTTAAGCATCAATTTTGATCCAAAATTGCTATAAATTAATTTTGGATTATTTCAGTAATATTAGAATATTTATTCAATCGTAACTGTGTGTAATAATTATAAATATATAATTGAAAAATAAGGGAGAAAGAACGAAAAAAAGAACGAGAAAGGGAACGGGAGAGAAGAGATCGAGAGAAAAGAGATCGGGAAAAAAAACGGAGAGAGAGGGACCGAGAAAGTGTGGAAGACGAAGAAGAAAAGGAAGAAGATATAGATGATTCCGGTAAAAAATTTTTTTAATTAAAAATATGAATATATAGTTATATACATAGATATGTATACAGGGTGTTCCAGACCTCACGTATAACCCGTTAATGACAGATCCCTGAGATTATTTGGAGACAAAAATCCTAATGCCAAAATGTCGAGGCTGCTACAGTATTTGAACAAGAAAGGTTTAAAGTTTACCAATCAGCTTGTCTAAATTTTGCGCGCTCAGGGATGTCGCATATCGAAACGGCTCTTCCACACTTCACTCAACTCGATAGAAATATTTGAAATTATTATTTCTTTTATTTTTTCGTGTACTACTTATTCTCAAGACTGACTTCCTAAATTGTTGTACGAAATCAGGATACATGTCGAATTGTAAAGTATTCATGTAAAGCGTGCCGCGGACAAATGACATTTAATTCTCATAATCGGTACAAAGTATGATGTGCTGCATAGGAGGTTGGGGCGAGAGAAGAGGAAGAGGAAGGGAAGGGACGCAGAGAAGATTTGGGAAGATATTTGAGGAGAAGAGGGACGCAGAGAGAGTTGGGCCAGAAATTTGGAGAGGAAGAGAGGAAGAGGACGCAGAGGGATTGGAGAGGAAATTGGAGAGCGACGAGGACGCAGAGGAAGTTCCTATTTTTTATATCTTTAAATTTATAATAAAAATAAAAATTTAAAAAGTATGCAAAATTTTTTAATTAAATTATTTCTTGCTAGAGGAAAGTCCCCTATTATGAGATAGGCTTCTAATATGCGATAGCGAGGTTTCTGCTAAACTAATAGGCCCTATCTGTTAGTTTCACCATAAACTTATTGTCCTTGAGGTAAAACCTATTTAGTGGAAAATTCATTGTTTGATCGTGCATGTAGTCGTTGCAGAGAAAGAAATTGTGAAATTGGATGTTGTCAAGTGCCATAGATATGAGTCTTTAAACCTTGTTTATTATATAATTAATAAAAATTTGGCAGTAAGTTCTGCATGCAGCGATAGAGTAAGGTCGTATTAATAGGAAAATACGGGATGTGTTGAGTTGTTCAATTGTAGAGATTAGATTTGGTGATCGCAAAACCGCAAGGCGTGGGGCTCGTAACATGAGATACTCAGGGTACATCTGGGTTGCTGGAGTATGAAAATTATTGTACAGTAATAAAATTAAGTTAAGGGAAGGTTTATACGAAATTATAAGAGTGTACTGACCTTGGTTTGAGGGGGGAAGGGTGGAGGGGAAAGATTAGATACAATATTGAGTATAAGTGGGTTTACGATTGTTGCAAATATGCTTCTCCATTACATTTATCTTTAAGAAACTTTAAAAGAACGAATCTATAGAAACGTGATACAAACGTTTGAAATTTCGTGAAATGCATATAAATATAGGAGCCTTATGAAGCTGGATCTAATCAACCAAATCTTAATTTGTATCCAAATCTTAATTGAATTTGAAATAGAGAGAGAGAGAGAAATCGTGAGAGAGAGCATGAGAGCGTGAGAGAGAAAGCATGAGAGATAGAAAGTTGAAAGAGAGAGAGAGAGAGAGAGAGAGAGAGAGAGAGAGATCCCATTTTAATAAAAAATATTTTTTTTAATTTATAATAAAGAAATTGTACATTTAATATATAAAAAGTGTTAATCTGTTTTCCATCCAACTTAATAGCAGGTCATCCAGACCGTCTTCCAAAACTAAAATTTTATAACCATAAATATTTTATTAATTTATATACATACATATGTTATGCAGGTATTGTCTGTTATGCCAATATAAAAATCAATTATTATGTTTACTAAATTGATATCTACTAACAGCGAATACTTACTATTTCTTAATTCTTCCATTTCTTAATTCTTTCAGTTACAAAATTCTTCCAAACAACAAATTGGGAAAACAGATTAACACATATAAAAATTGACATATAATACGTGAAACCAGCAACTTATATAGTCATTTATAAGATGAAAATTAGTTCTCTCTCTGATTTTCATTCGAGTTCGATTGACATACTTTTTTAAAAAGTAGACAATAAAAATTTATAGTAAAATCATAGTTTTATTGCACATTGTAAGTATACATTTAAAAAATATAGTTTTATAGGTATTATTATTCTTTAATTATATTCATCAATATAATTAAAAACCAGACCAGTTTTCTCCACATGAGAGATATCAATTCTCAACTTCTCATGCAGGGGGTGCAGTTTTAAATATAAAATTTGCACACTTTTTAATTATATTGTTAATTTTTCTAATTCTATTTTCTTTAGTTTATTATATTCTAATTAAGACTTTTCATAAATTAATGTTTTTGGACAATTTAGTATTAATTATTGACAACTTTTCTAATTTGATTATATTTTTTCAGTATTTTCTACTTCTATTTCATATATAATTCTTTAAGGTTTGGTTGATTAGTTTTTGAGTTAAAGGCATTTAAAATTTCTGGGAATCCGTACATACATAAAAGCCTTATAAAGCTGAGTCCTAATCAACCAAATCTTAAAGAATTATATATGAAATGAGAGTAAAATAAATTGTCAAAAAATATCAATTTATGAAAAGTCTCAATTGTTGAGACTTGGGATGTAGCCCTTAAAGATTAAAATTTTAAGATTTTAGCAATTTTTTTAATTCTACTATATTCTTCAGTATTTTCTACCCTTATTTCATATATAAATCTTTAAGATTTGGTTGATTAGTTTTTGAATTAAAGACATTTAAAATTTCGGGGAATCCGTCCATACATAAACATGAGTCTAATCAACCAAATTTTAAAGAATTTTATATGAAATAGGGGTAGAAAAGACAGAAGAATATAATAAAAGTTAGAGCAACCAGGGACATTTCTAAAAAAACTCAAAAATTTTTTTTTAAAAAACCCCTTTACCGATCATCGCCAAATTTAATACCAACCTTCCTTGAATGATACTCTATCGATTAAAAAATAACTAGCTGGTTACCCGGGCTTCGCCCGGAGGTCGTATTTCTTCAAACAACTTTCCCGACAGCACACGATATCCTATGGACGTCCATTGGAGTCCATTTAAAGTCCAGGACTTTAAGTGGACTCCAATGGACGTCCATAGGATATCGTGTGCTTTCGGGGTTCATTTGTGTTTCAATATCCATATTGTGGACAAACATAAGGAGTGTGTCGAGTGGTTGATTTAAAGGTGGTAGTTTAACTTTTCCGTTTGAACAACACATTCCAGGTGCTTAAGTTTTAAACTTTTTGGCTTGACAATGATCACATATTGCATCTATTTTCCCAATTATTACTTACGGAAAAAATTTATATTCGTAATTTGGATCATAACTAAATTCCTCTAATTTCAAATCGAACCGCATAAACGTTTTCCTTAATTGAACATGTCGTAACCGGTCTTTTTCTACTCGAGTTTCACGCTATTGAGTCATTTCTGCTTTTCAGATATTTCACTTACCGATCAGCGACTTCATCTCTTGGTTTTTGCCGGGCGTTTTTTCGGGAATTTCGAGATTGTTTGCTCGCATGTAACATAATTTGTTGTCTTTCGCAAATACCACATACTTACAATATTTTTTGTAAAACCTATTGCAAAAGTTCAATTTGAGTTTGAAATTAAATTTAAATAAGGAATAGTATTCAACAAATACTGTAATCATCCCTTGGTTTTCCCGGGCGTTTTTTCAGGAATTTCGAGATTGCTCGCTTGCGATGTACACAGAACTTCGATATTTCACTTTAAAAATATCCGGGAAAACCAAGGGATAAAATCGGTAATCGGTAAGTAAAATATCGAGGTTTTGTGTACATCGCGAGCGAGCAATCTCGAAATTCCAGAAAAAACTCCCTGGAAAATCAAAGGATGAAGACGCTGATCGGTAAGTGAAATATCGGGGTTCCGTAGTAACCTATGTTTTGCGCAAGGATGTAAAGAGTAATTGTGCAAGAGTTGGTTCAGATCGGTCGAATAGTTTATGAGTGTGTAAAGAACAAACAGACTTAAAATACGCCCGGGAAAACAAAGGGATAAAATCGGTAATCGGTAAGTGAAATATCGAAGTTTTGTACGTACATCGCGAGCGAGCAATCTCGAAAGTCCAGAAAAAACGCCCGGAAAAACCAAGGAATAAAGTAGCTGATCGGTAAGTGAATAATCGAGATTCCGTAGTAGCCTATGTTTTGCGCAAGGATGTAAAGAGTAACTGTGCAAAAGGAGCAACCAGGGACATTTCTAAAAAAATTAAAAATTTTTTTAAAAAAGAACCCTTTTACCGATTATCACCAAATTTAATATCAACCTTTCTTAAATGATACTTTATTGATTAAAAAGAAATCGGCCCGATATCTCAATATTTGCTGAAGTTAATGCAACCACGAACATTTCTAAAAAAACTCAAATTTTTTTAAAAAAAAAACCCCTTTACCGATCATCGCCAAATTTAATACCAACCTTCCTTGAATGATACTCGATCGATAAAAAAAAACAACCCAATATCTCAATATTTGCGGAAGTTAAAGCAACCACGGACATTTCAAAAAAAATTTAAAAATTCTTTTAAAAAAAACCCCTTTACCGATCATTGCCAACTTCAATACCAACCTTTCTTGAATGATGCTCTATCGATTAAAAAAAAAAACAGCCCGATATCTCAATATTTGCGGAAGTTAGAGCAACCACAGACATTTGTAAAAAAAATTTAAATTTTTTAAAAAAAGAACCCCTTTACCGATCATCGCCAAATTCAATACCAACCTTCCTTGAATAATACTCTATCGATTAAAAAAAAAAACAGCCCGATATCTCAATATTTGCGGAAGTTAGAGCAACCACAGACATCAAATCTGCACATTCACACACACACACACACATACGGACATTTTTTTTAAATGCAATTTTTCGACGTTTTAGAACATTCTGAACACATTGGCATCAAAAACTAAAAAGTTAGAGCAATCAAAGGCATTTCTTAAAAAATTCAAAGCTTCCTCTATGAGGAAGCAAAAGAACCTTTTTATTGATTATTGCCAAATTCAATATCAACCTTTCTTAAATGATACTTTATTGATTAAAAAAAAATCGGCCCGATATCTCAATATTTGCTGAAGTTAATGCAACCACGAACATTTCTAAAAAAACTCAAATTTTTTTTTAAAAAAGAACCTTTTTATTGATTATTGCCAAATTCAATATCAACCTTTCTTAAATGATACTTTATTGATTAAAAAAAAATCGGCCCGATATCTCAATATTTGCTGAAGTTAATGCAACCACGAACATTTCTAAAAAAACTCAAATTTTTTTTTAAAAAGAACCCTTTTACCGATCATCGCCAAATTTAATACCAACTTTCCTTGAATGATACTCTATCGATTAAAAAAAAAAACAACCCGATATCTCAATATTTGCGGAAGTTAGAGCAACCACGGACATTTCTAAAAAAATTTAAAATTTAAAAAAAAAAACTCCTTTACCGATCATAGCCAAATTTAATACCAACCTTCCTTGAATAATACTCTATCGATTAAAAAAAAAAAAAACTTTGCTGTCCCTCTCGCTTCCGTCCCGGCTGCTGCTTTAGTGCCGGTGATCTTTCGTCGAATTTGAGTGGACTCACTTCTTTGTATTGTCTTTCCTCCGAACACTTATATATCGTATAAATCCTTGGGTTGCCTCGCTCTCGCGGCTCCCCGCCATTCGGGTGCTTTCGCTCCCCGTCATTCGTGTCTTCTCGCTCCCCGTCATTTCGGTTAGATTCTCCGATCAGCTGCCGCACACGTGTCGCGACCCCGCTCGAGAGTTCCAACGCGGCGAGAAACTTTGTGGCTCTCCCGCGCAGCGGTCGTCTATCTCCCGCTTTCCTTTCCGCGTTCATGATCATTCGATGATGGAGTTCGATTAGTCCGCGGGATGCCGCATCTGCTTTTCCTTTCTCACAGGTCTCGATCGATTTCGCGAATCCGACTTCGATGAACGGATCGCAGGTTATCGTGAGACCGTACTTGACATGGAAATCCATTCCAAGAATCATGTCGAACGGTGATTCGTCGATCACGTAACACGGATGCTCGTACCTTTTCCCACGGTATCGCCACATGATTCGCACTCGCTCCGTTACCGGCGCCCCCTCATTGCAAAAGGCGCCCTTGAGTTTGAACGGCGTTACCGGGATCACTTCGAGGTTCTCGCCGTCCTTTGACAGTCTGTCGCGCGTGTCACGCGTGATGGCTGTTATCTGCGATCCCGTATCTACGATCGCTCGGATCTTACGCGCGTTAAACTGTAGCTTGGCCAGCGGTACGTCTGCATACTCATCATTCCCCACCGCCGTTCCGACGATCTTTTCGGCTATCATGTTGATCGCTCTCTCGTTCTGCGTCGGCGTTTTGCGCCGGTGTACATTCGCGCCTCCCTCGTGTTGTCGCGTGATGGCACAACACTCTCTTTCTGCTCCATCCGACTCGGCGCTTTCCGCCGCTGCGTCTTCGTAGTCGGATGGCACGTCTCTCGCCGTGATGGCCGCCATCTTTCTACCTCGTCATCCGGCTTGGCTGTCCTACTGTCGGCTCGATATCCCGACTTGATCATCTCCTTTTGCGGATTATTATCCTTATCCCGCGTGTAACGCGTCACCTTTGGCTTGTCCTGACTCTCGTCGCTGTCCGGCTCCTCCACGATGTCGACCCCCGCGCGTGTCCGCCCGTCGGGTGCGTTCGTCTTACGCCAGCTGGCAGACTTTGTTGCGGCGAGCTTTTCGTCGCGTCGCGTCTGGCGTAATTGTATTGACGTCCTGCCTCCTGTGTGTCCGGATCGCGGTTCGTCGTCCGTGGATTATTGGAATCCGTACGACTCGTCGACGGTCCATCGCCCGGTCTCCGCGCTCCCACGCGCAATCTACGTGTCTCACGCTCATTCTCCAGCGTGTCAAACATCTCGATCATATCGCCGACCGTGCGTGTTACGGACGGTCTTAATTCCCTCGCTATCTCCTGATCAAAGTGTTCACGAAGAGTCTGCACCAGTTCCACGTCCGTCATCGGTGGTCTCAGGGTCTTTGCCTGTCGCGCAATATTCAGTGCATACTCGGTCATCGACATGACACCGGGATTGTACTTCCCGAAGTATATCTGCTGTCGGAACCGCATCTGCGCCTGGCAGCCCCAAAAATAATGACGAAACTTTTCCTCTACGTCGTGAATGTTCTCCGCATCTTGTAGCTCGAACCACTGACTGGCAGCTCCTCGCATACACCTGCCGAAGTAATGTAGCTGTTCCTCTTCGGACACTCCCTCGTAGTTTGCCAACTTCTCGAACTTCTCTATGAATCGTATTGGATTCTGGGGATCTGTCTTCCCCTTGTACGAGAGGTCGTCGATTGGACTCTTGATCCATCCTCCCCTCGGTAATCTGGCATGGAGTGGTAGCAGTTCCAGTCGCTCGCCCTTTGGCCGGTCCCCGTCGCTGTACGCCCGTGAGCCTATTTTGTTCGGGGGGTCTTCCCCTCGTGGACCATGATCCGTATTCTGTGATGCGGCGGAGTCCCGTCTATTCCGCTGACCGGTCTGTCGCATTTCCTCCAATTGCGCCATCAACTCTTGGATCTGCGCCAAGAGCCTGAGCTCATTCTCCGATGGATTCTCCATCGCGTGCCTCTCTGCACTGAGGTTGATCGCCTCAAGCTGCTGCTCGACCGTCAACTGATCGTTGATCTCCGGTCGATCTTCCTCGTCCTCTGTGCCGTCGACTCGTTTGTCAACGTTATCCTCGGGCGGTCCTCGGGACCGAGTATTGATTCGCGGGGGAGTTTTTCCCACCGTCGACATGCGGGCGTTTCTCGCTCCGCTCTGCTTTCCTCGTCCGCCTCTGACTTTCGGCCCTATTTTGCCGGAGTGTTAGGCGTAGTTGGCGGGATTCGAACTCGCCTGTTAACGCCCATGCGGTCTCGGTACGCGTTTGTGTAGGCCGCGTTCGCGCGTTGCGTTGCGACCTCGCGTCCTTCTTCGCACGTTGTATTGACGTTGCAGGACTGTCTCTCTGTTACCTATCCACGCTCTTCGTATCTTCTTTCGCGATCTTCGTGCTGTAGTGGCCTTCCGACTCTTCGCGCACTGCACGCCCGTACGCGTTTTGCGTTATTATTTATTGCCGCCTCGACACTGAACTAGCCGCACGACTTCACGCACTTTGCGCACGTTGTTGTGACGTGTTTGCACTTCTTCGTCACCTCGCCCTGTCGCACTTGTTGCTCGCGTTGCTGTGACGTGTCGCGTTCGCACGATCACTGTCACTTGGTGTCACGCACGTAGGTGCTTTGACTTTGAATATGTTAGGTGTTAGACACCCAATGGTCTCCTCTGAATTTCCAGGAAGACCCGTGACTTGCTTCTCTCGCTCGTTCACACGTTTACGTATCCTGTCACGGTCGTCATTGTATTTAAGGTCACGAAGATTTTAACCCCGCCGAAGCATTGAGGTATCTCCCACCCTGGATTTCCATCGCGTTCCGTTACGAAAGCCGCAGGTTCTTGCACGTGTGGTGTGTGTGACGAGGTGGAGTGAGTTTCCAGCGCCCTCTATACTGTAACCGAACGGTACGTAATCGGGCTACGGGACACGATATTTTGTCCTATAAGTCATCGGTCGCCACTCGGTTTATCCTGATTCCACCGAGAAGGTAAGTATTTATAATATCATGGTTCAGCAATTTGTTTAAACAATCTCCTTTTCAGATTCCCGTCACGAATGCCGCATCTCAAACGCCTACTCTCGGATCACCGATACTAATCACCAGCCTAAGTCAACGTGGGATCAAGATGGCTGACCACCGCTTGATCGGGTAAGTTACTGTACCAATGGTTAATCAACCCAATTAACTCTTTCTATTTTCAGGTTCTCGCTGCGGGTGCCTCATCTGCATCGCCGTCCCATGGATCATCGCTGCTGCGCGTCGCCCAGGATCGTCGCGTTCGCAAGATGGCCGACCAGCGCTCTCACCAGGTAAGTATGAGTAACGTGGTTAATCAACTTAATTAATACTGATTATTTTTAGGTTTCCGCCACGGATGTCGCATCTGCCAGTT